>PVKZ01003102.1:0-158246 GCA_004027375.1 Macroglossus sobrinus
TCCTTCTTATAAAGACGCCAGTCACTGGACTCAGCCACACCCCCCGTACGGTATGACGTCATCTTAACTAATTCTACCTGTAAAGATGCTATTGCCGAATAAGGTCACATTCCGAGGTTCCAGGTGGACACGCATAATTTGGGGGGACCCTTCAATCCACGGCAGCTCCCATCTCTTCCTGGTCCCCATCCCACATCTTCTGGGTGACCTATTAGGGCAAAGAGACTTGATGAGATGTCATCTCAGAGGGGACGTTTAGATCCAGTGGTACATAGGACCCAGAGATGGAAGCTTGAGGACAGAGAGGTGGCTACTCACTAGGGGAGGAGATAAAGAGGCAGAGGGCTGGTGGCAGTTGGGGAGGGTTCCAGGGCTAGGATGGAAACCCGGCAGGGGAGTTGGAGACACTTTTGCATATGGCTTCTGCTTGTGATGGGGAGGGGAGTGGTGAGGAGGCAAGGTAGAGAGAGAGAGAGCTTAGAGCTGGGCAGGATCTGATGCTAGAAAGTTCTCTGCGAGGGGGTAGTTCTCTGCTCAGGTCTGGAGCTGGGGTGCTGGGAGGAGTGCTGTACCCCACTTAGCCCCCTACCCAGATTCGTTAAATCAGAATTGCTGGGGGTGGGTCCTCCCGTGTCTCTACATCGTTTCAATCTCCCCCTCCAAGTCTATACCTCTGAGTCTTCCCCTGCAATCTCTATATCTGAGTCTCCCCCCGAGTCTGTATATCTCCGAGTCTCCTCCTTTGAGTGTCTGTCTGTATCTCTGAGTCTCCCTCCAAGTGAACAAAGAAGGATGAGGAGAGAGAGCTCAGAAGTAGAGAGACTCTGGCGAGGGCGACTCAGAGATACAGAGACTCGAGCGGGGAGACTCAGATATATACTTAGCGTTATAGAGATTTGGGGGAAGAGACTCAGAAATTAAGGAACTCAGAGGAATAGACGTTGGGAGGAAAGACAGAAATGAGGCTCAAGAGGGAGAGACTCAGAGATACAGAGACTGGTACAGACATAGTCGACTCGCCAGCAGAGAATCCAAAGACGAGACTCAGCGGGCAGAGACTTGGACATGAGAGTGATGGGGAGAGAAAGACAGACCCGTACAGCAAGAACACAGACGTTGCAGCCAACCTGTGCAGATTTCTTCAATTTCCACATGGAATAGTATTAAAATCTTTGGACCTGGACAAAAAGCCAGTCTCGAACTTCTCAAAGGGCTGGCGAAGTTCAGCACGTCTTCTGCATCCACAGGGTGATGGTGACCCCAGAAGGACCCATGTGCTGAGCTGTATGACGGCACCAGCAAGTCGACAGTCACCGTGCCTCTGGGAAAATACTTTCTCCGGGTTATGGAAATGAGAGATGCATCACAAATACACGGAGAACACGGGCCGGGAACCTCCCTGTTGGAGAAGAGAGTTGAATAGAAGGAAAGTGGAGAGATGAGAGTGGTCCATGGTGTCAGATTGGAACTGAAGGTATCAAGGGATGGTTTCAGCATAAATATATGTATATAAACGCGTGTCAAGCATAGATAGATGTAGATGTTTAAATCTGTGTGCCTGTAGACGTGTTTTCGCATGTATTGTACATATGAATAGACATACACTATTTATGTATATGTTATTTATGTAAATTGCTACGTATACATGTGTCTGTACATACATACACACATGTACATATATCTTCTACTTTATTAGGAGAAAACCTAGAAAAAACGACTCTCAGTCTTGATATTTACACCCACCACTGAGGCATGGTTTATACGGACCACGAAAGAGTGAGCCACAGTTCTCGGAAGAGAAGGTCGATGTCCGAGGGCTGGGGTAAGGAGGGGGAGAGATGAATCTGGAACAGTTGCCTGTGGCAGAAAGTGAGAAGACGCTCGCAAAAATAGGGACACGGATCAATGGGACATCGAAGCAGGACACAGAGACTCCTAGCCACGTCCAGGCCCACGTGAGTGCCACAGTAAATAAAGACAGTAGTGGATTTCAACCCTTGGAATAAGAAAAGGTTCCGAGTCCATACTGAAACCAATAACAGAAAAGCAGATGAAAGGGGGAAGGCAGACACCCTTACAGCAGAATGAATGCACAAAGGCACCATTTCTCCCAACTGGAGTCTCCATATCCTTGTGGTCACACCTGGTGACGGCCCACCTTCTGTGACCCGCAGGTCCAGCACGCACAGGAGCGGCGGGTGCTGCTGAGGATGTGGTCCCAGCCGGGAGCTGCCCTGTGAGAACCAGCGGCCGCTCACTCGTCCACCTGTCCGGGCTCCTTGGTTCCTGCCTCAGGCCCATGGCTGCCCCCTGGGTCACCCTGGACGCCCAGATTCCAGATAACACCTAGAAGGAGGACAAGCTACGGCCAGTGCCTGGTGGACCAGGCCAGCGGAGAAAATAAAGTGGGAGGCTTCTGGTTTCTCAGAATAGAGGTGCTGCCCCAAGGGAAGATGCCCAACTTCCTGCCGTGCCCTGAGAGCAGGGGGCTTTGTCTGTTGTGCTTTCACACCCACGATGCCCAAAAGGGAGCCACAGGGGGGCCCTGTCGCTATTTTATTGATGTTAAGGCTGAGGTGCATGCACACACACACACACACACACACACACACACACACACACAGGATATGGAAGGAGAGACTGAGAAAATGACTATGTTGGTCCCTGGGCAAAAAGACTGGGAGACACAGTGGGAGTGAGAATATTTGACAGACTTGGTACCACTGACGTTTCCTTATAGGTGAATATATGGCCGAGTCCCCTCTCCGCCTCCCCTTGACCCTTCCCACAAAAAAAATCTTAAAACAGAGCGAGATGCCTACCAACTATCCTAGTGAAGAAAGTTATAGGAAATTATGTCCACCGATGCCATTTTTGAAAGAAGTTAGGAAGATGAAAAGTGTGCAAAAGATGAAGAGCCTTAAATGTGGCCAAATCGTTCTAAGGGGCTGTGTGAATGTGAAAAAAAAGGATTGAAAAAATGTTTGCCGAGCATCCTGCTACCTGAACAATCTAGGGATCCAGGGAAAACCCTGCCTCCGGCTCCACCCCTGGAAATGGCTCCTCCTCACACCTGCCCTCTGAGTTTCTGAAGCCCCCGACACCTTCCTGTCCCCCCCACATTACACATTACACATTCCCATGTATTCACCTGAGGGCCCGCTCAGCCCAGGGCCTATCTGTGTATTTACCAAGCACTCGACTATGTTGGCCTTAGGCAGGGGTCAAGGCTGGCTGCCTCTGTTTGAAGCCCCAGAGGCCCCACTCTCTAGACAGGGAGCCCCAACTGTGTGAGGGCGGGGCTGTGCTGGGGGAGGGGTGGAGTGACACCCTGGGCTGCCAGTTTCCACTTCTTGGCTGCATGCTGTCTTTGGCCTCACATGAGGGGTGGGACACTGTGGGTGCTGGGGCCCAGGGGTTCTGGTCCATGTCTAGGGAGGGGCGTGGACCTCGGGCACTGCTGGTCACAGCCCGCTGTCCCTCCATCTGTCAGGTCAGCCCGAAGCTCCTCAGGTTGCCACCACCATTCTCTCCTTTATAGAGAAACTACTCCATCACCTTCACTGAGGTCATTCTGCCCCCAGGGGTCTTTGACCATTTCAGGAGACGTGTTGGTTGTCACAAATCGGGGGCTGGCTGCTACTGGCCTGCAGGATGCTGCTCAGAAGAATGCCTCTGCCTCAGCTCCAGAACTCAGCAGTGCTTCTGCTATCATGTCCAGCCAGCCACCTGGTGGACACGCTCTTCTCTAAGCTTCAGTGCAAGCCTGCTGACCCCCACCTAACTGCACACCCAGGCTCCACCTCTGTGTAGACATGGTCTCTCGGGCCCAGAAACCCAGTGGCAGGCACACGTGCCCCTCAAGCAGACCTGTGACTCAATTTCAACCTAGCAGCCATGCTTTGTAGCCAAGCCTGCCCACCTGATGAGTCAGGGTGACGAGCACGAGCCCTCTCAGATTCTCCGTCAGGCATCACTCTGGCTGACTTCAAATTTATTCTTCAAAGTGACAATTATCAAAATGGCATGGGATTGGCCGAGAGACATGCAGATCGCTGGAACAGAGTTGAGAGTACAGAAGTAAAACCCATTTCTATATGGGCAAGTGATTTTAGACAAAGGAGCCAAAACCATACAGTGATGAAAGGAAAGCTTCTTCCATAAATGGTGCTTGGGAAACTGGAAAGTTACCAGCAAAAGAATGAAATTAGACTGTTGTCTATCACCTACACAAAAATTAATTCAAAAGGGATTAAGGATCTGAATATAAGACTGAAATAATAATTGCATAGAAAAAAAAAAGGAACTAAACTCATGGACCCTGAACTTAAAAAATTTTTTATAAATTTAACCTTAGAGGCAAGGGAAGTAAAAGCAAATGAATGGGACTATATCAAACTAGAAAACTTCTGTTCAGCAAAAGAAACTGTCAACAAGGTAAAGAGACAACCATCTAAATAGGAAAATGTGTTTGCAAGCAATGCCTCCAAAAAGGGCCTAATATCCAAAATATACAAAGAACTCATACAACTCAATAAACAAAAAAAGCCCAAACAATCTAATTAAAAAATGGGCAGATGACTAGAACAGACACTTCTCCCTAGAGGACATACTAAAGGCCAATAAACATATGAAAAGATGCTCAACATCATTAGCTATTAGAGAAATGCAAATCAAAACCACAGTGAGATACCATCTCACACCTGTTAGAATAGCTATAATCAATAGGACAAGTAATAACAAATGTTGAAGAGGATGCAGAGAAAAAGGAACCCTCATACACTGCTGGTGGGATTGAAAATTGGTACAGCCACTATGAAAAACAGTATGAAGGTTCCTCAAAAAACTAAGAATTGATCTACCATATGATCCAGCAATCCCTCTACTGGGTATTTACTCCAAAGACTCGAAAAGTCATATCTGAAAAGATATTTGCACACCGATGTTCATAGCAGCACTATTCACAGTGGCCAGGGCATATAAACAACTAAAGTGTCCTACAATAGATGACTGGATAAAGAAGCTGTGATACATAAATACAATGGAATATTACTCAGCCACAAGAAGAGATGAACTACTTCCATATGCAACAACATGGATGGACCTCGAAATAATCATGCTAAGCGAAATAAGCCAGACAGAAAAAGTTGAAAATCACATGATATTACTCATATGTGGATATAAACCTAAAAGTAACAAACAAACGTGACAGAGACTCATGGACAATGGATTAGTGGTTACCAGAGGGGAGGAGAGGGGGTAGATGGGGTAGAAGGGATCAAATATATGGCGACAGAAAGAAAATACCTATGGGAGGGGAACACAAAATACTATATATATATATATGCTTTACTGTTAAACTGTACACCTGTAACATACTAGATTTTGTTAACCGATGTCACCAAAAATACATAAATTTAAAAAATTAAAGTTAAAAAATATGTAAAGTTTAGTGGTGATATAATCAATATGATGCCTCTTGGGGCACGAGGAATGACCTGGCTAAAAGCAGCCTCTGGCTTCCCCTCCTTTTTCTTTATTCTTTTCATCGAGAAGCCGGCTGAACAAACATTCATTAGCAGGCACACTTACCGTTCTTGAAAGAAATAAGGCTATTTTAAGAAATCTAGTAGGCTCAAAAGAGGTCACATTAACTATGAATGCTTCGTCTCTGATGTCTCATCCTTCACATAGTGTATTAGCCCTTTTCATTTTTCAAATTGTCTCTTTACTATGACCTAACACTATGGGAACTACCTACCTATTTCTCTATAATATAAAACTGTCATTCCTATTGTAGGAATGTGACAATTCCTTATCGTATCATTCTATTGCTGAGCTTGTCATGGAATCATTCCATTTGCAGAAAGAAACCACCAGAATTTCTCCTTGAATTAGGGTTATTCAGGCTATCACCTAGGAAAATATTGTGTTTCTCAGACCAGAAAACAAACTCAATAAAGACCCTAGTTGCCACCCTCGACAACCCTAGGAGAGCATTTCCAATCTTATTAGTTGTCCTTTTTTTAATAGCAAGGAAGTAGCAAGTTCCTGAAAATATATAAGATTTTCCAGAGTAAAGATGTGGTAGCTGTGACTCTGAAGTGAAATTTAATAGATCAGGGTCTTCCACTGAGTGAATTAGCTATGGTAGAATCTTAAACTGGTTTGTAAGTGCCAAACCTTTTACATTTTCATCCTGTTTCCTTATTGTTCTAAGTATTGAACCAGTAATTATTGTTATTTGAGGGCTACTTGAGCTATGTTGAAATATCCAGAAATAATTAAAAATAGAGTTACCATGGGACTTAGCAATCCTTCTGCCGGGTACCTGCCCCCCAGAACTGAAAACATTTACCCATAAAGACATATGCATCCCTGTGTTTATCGCAGCATTATTCACGGCGGCCAGGACATGAGAACAGCTACAGAGTCCTCTGATAGATGACAGGATAAAGAAGAGGTGGTATGTACACACAATGGAATATGCTTCAGCCACAAGTAAAGGTGAAACTGTCATTTGCAACATGGATGGATCTTGAGAATATTAGAAGTAAGTCAGAAAAAGTTGAGGATGATACAATCCCACTCATATGTGGGATACAAAACAGAAGCAACAAATGAATGAGACACAAAGAAATGAAAACTCATAGACACAACAGTTTAGGGGTGACTGGAGGGAAAGGGGGGAGGTGTGAGATAGAAATGGGTCAAAGGGGTCAGATATATGGAACTGAAAATTTGATTTTGGGTGGTGGACACACAATCTATTAAAATATGAATTACGTATTACAGAATTGTACACTTGAAGCCAATATGATTTTATCCACCAATGTCACTGCAATAAATCGCATAAAAATAATACTAAGAGAAATAGACAGCAACATAAAAATAGGGAATTTTAATACTCCATTTACATCAGCGGATAATCCAGACAGAACATCAGTAATGAGCCTTAAATGACATGGTAGACTGGATGAATTTAAGTATTTACAGAATATTTCATCCAAAAACAATAGAACACACATTCTTCTCAAGGACACTGAAACATTTTCCAGGATTGATCTCATGTTAGGCCACAAAACAAGTCTTAATAAATTTAAGAAAGCTGAAATCATATGAAGCATTTTTTCTGAACACCCTGGTAAAGTGCCAAGAAATTAATCACAAAGAAAACTGGAGAAGTCACAAACATGTGAAGATTAAACAATGTGCTATTAAACTGAATAATAGCAAACAGTTTGCTATTGAACTGAACAATCAATAGGTCAAAGAATAAATCAACAGGGACAATTTTAATATACCTTGAGAGAAATAAAAGTATAGCACACAAAAATTTGTAAGATACAGCAAAAACATTTCAAAGATGGACGTTTATGGTGATAAATGCCTATCTCAAACAAAACCAGTCTCAGATAGACAACCTAACTCTACACCGCCAGGAACTAGAAAGAAAAGAACAAAGCCCACAGTGAGAAGAAGAGAGGAAATACAGAGATGAGAGCAGAAATAAATAAGAGATTAGAAAGACCATACAAGAGATCAAGAAACTGAAGAGCTGGTTCTTTGCAAAGATAAAGAAAACAGACAAGCCTTTAGCTAGACTCGCCACGAAAGAAAGGGAGAGGACTCAAGTATGTACAATCGAAAAGTGAAAGAGGAGATATTACAACTGATGCCACAGATAAACAAAGGATTAACTATACAATTATTAAATGACCACTCATCAAATGAACAATCGTATGCCAAAAAGTGGACCACCTAGAAGAAATGGATAAATTCTCAGAAACATATAACCTACTGAGTCTGAAACAAAAAGAAAGAGAAAACCAGAACAGGCCCGTCACCAGACAGGACATTGAAACAGGAAGCAAAATATCTCCCTGTCAACAAAAGTCCTTCAGTGGTGACCCTACCAAAAGTGCAAAGAAGAACACCCAATTCTTCTCATACTCTCCTAAAACACAGCTGGAGGAGGGGAGTCATTCTTCCAAACTCATTTTAGGAGGCCAGCATGACTGTGATTATAAAAAAAGAAAACCTAGATGAGGATGCCCCAGTAAAGAAAATTACAGGCCAATATCCCTAATGAACATAGATGTGAAACTCCTCAACAAAAATACTAGCAAACCGAATTCAGCAATATGATAACGGGATTGTAGAGCCATGATGAAATGGGATTTATTCCAGACACTCAAGGTTGGTTCAGTATCCGTCAATCATTTCACATGATACAGCACATTAACAAAATGAAGTCTAAAAATCATTATCTCAAAAGCATTTTACACAACTCAACATCCCTTTATGAGAAAAACTCTCAATGAAGTGAATATAGAGGGACCATAGCTCAACGTAATAAAGGCCATGAATGACAAACCCACAGCTGATTTCATGCTCAGAGGTAAAAGGGTGCAAGCCTTTCCTCTCCCCCGTGAATTCTGTTCCATACAACATCATTATAATTGGTGTTTGCGCTAGTGTGAGTGCTTGTATATGGTTCTGCCACTCTAGAGTCTTTATAATTGCAGAAAGACACATACATTGGCAGATCTCCTTCCCATATTCATTGGGCATGTCCTGATAGAGTTAAGACTAATTTATGTTTCAGACAGTCAGATGAGAAAAAGAAATAAAGGGCATCCGAATCGTAAAGGGAGATGTAAAACTGTCACTATTGATAGATGATGTGATATACAGAAAACTCTAAACACGCCACGGGGGGAAGAAACTGTCAGTGCTAATAAACTAATTCTGTCAAGATGCAGGGTACAATATCAATACACAAAAATCTGTCGAATTTCTCTATGCTAATAAACTATCAGAAAGAGAAACAAAGAAAATAAACCCATTTACAATTGTATGGAAAAAAAATTAAATACCTAGGAATAAACTGAATGAAGGTGAAAAAGCCGTATAGTGAATACCCCTGGATGTTAATGGAAGAAATTGAAGGTGCAAATGCATGGAAAGATATTTCACGATCATGGATCAGAAGGATCAATTGTGTTAAAATGTCCATACAACCTAAAGCAATCTACAGATTCAGTGCGATCCCTATCAAAATGTCGAAGGCATTTTACAAAGAATTAGAAAAGGAATACTAAATTTTGTGTAGAACCATAAAACATCCGAAATACCAAAAGCAATCTTGGTAGAACAAAGCTACAGGCATCAGGCAACCGGGTTTTATCTGTATTCCAAACCTATAGTCATCAAAACAGCATGGCGCCAGCATATAAACAGACACAGAGGTCAGTGGGACTGAGCAGAATGCCCAGAATCGAGCCCATGCAATACGGTCGAATAACTTACAACAAAGAAGTGAAGAATACACTTCTTTGTAAGTGGGGAAAGGACAGCCAATTCAATACATGGAGTTGGAAAAATGGAACAGACTAGTGCAAAAAAAAGAAACCCAAACACTTTTTGACACTGTAGGCAAAAATGAACTCAAAAATGGGTTAAAGACTTAAATGTAAGACCCAAAACCATAAAACTTCTGGAACAAAACATAGGCAGTAAACTCTGCTAATAGTAGTTTCTTTATGGATATATCTCCTCGGGCAAGGGAAACACAAGAAAAAAATGAACAAATGGGACTACATAAAACTAAAAAGTTTTTGTACAGCAAAGGAAACCATCAACAAAACAAAAAGACAACCAACTGAATGGGAGAAGATATCCGCTTATGATACATCTGATAAGAGGTTAATATCCAAAAATATATAAAGAACACATACAACTCTACAATAAAATAACAAAAATCCAATTAAAAAATGAGCAGAAGACCTGAACAGCTATTTCTCCAAAGAGGAAATACAGACGGCCAATAGACATATGAAAAGATGCTCGAGTGCACGAATCATCAGAGAAATGCAAATGAAAACCACAATGAGATATCACCTCACACCTGTCGGAATGGCTATCACCAATAAATCAGAGAACAAGTATTGGTGAGGATGTGGAGAAAAGGGAACTCTCTTACACCATCTGTGGGATTGCAAGTTGGTACAGCCACTATGGAAAAACAGCCTGGAGGTTTCTCGAAAAATTAAAAATGGATCCACCTTTTGACCCAGCTATTGCACTTCTCGGTATTTATTTAAAAAAAAAACCAAAATAATAATTTATGAAGATCTATGCACCCCTATGTTTATGGCAGCACAATTTACAACAGTCAAGATATGGAAGCAACCTAAATGTCCATCAACAGACAATTGGATAAAGAAGTTATGGTTTATATAGACAATGGGATATTACTTAGCCATTAAAAAAATGAAATCCTGCCATTCTCAATGACAATATGCTGAATGAAAGATAAATACCAGACAGAGAAAGATAAATACCATATGATTTCACTTATATTCAGAATCTAAGGAACAAAAACCAAACTAATCAAAAGCAGACTCACAAATATAGAGGGCAATCTGGTGATGGCCAGGGGGAGGGGGTTTGGGGGGCTTGAAGAATGGGGTGAAGGGTTAAAGAGGTACCACTCAGTAGTTGATAGATGGTCACGGGGATGGGGAGCACAGCACAGGGAGTGCAGTCAGCATTCCTGTCATGGCTAGGTGGACAGCCAGGAGAGAAAGAGCAATAGGGGGATCGTTTTATAAACTATATAAATGTCTAACCAATGTACTGTATACTTGAAGGAAATAAGAATTTTTAAAAAGATAGGTTTTCAAAGAGGAGATACAGAGGGACAACAGCTGCATGAAAAGATGCTCAACATCATTAATCCGAGAAAATCACAATGAGATGCAACCTTGCACCTGTTAAATAAATAACAAGGGTCTGTGAAGATTTGGAGAAAAAGCGACACTCGTGTACTTTTGGTGGGATGACAATTGGTGCTGCCACTGTGGCAAATAGGATGCAGTTTCCTCGAAAAATTAATTTTAAAAAAGCAAAAATTAATAAGTGGAACTACAATATGATTCAGTAATTCCATTTCTGGATATTTCTCTGAAAAAAAAACACACTTGCTCAAAAAGATATATGTGCACCCCCCTGTTCACTGCAGTTATGTACAATACCCAAGATATGGAAATAACCTAAGTGTCCATCAAGAGAGGAATGGATAAAACAATTTATGATACACTCACACGCACGCAAACACTGGAACACTAGCCATAAAAAGAATGAAATCTTGCTACGTGTGACAACGTGGGTGGACCCAGAGGGTCTTATGCTATGTGAAGGAAGTCAGAGAAAGACAAATACCATATGATCTCTCTTCTATGCAGAATTAAAACAAAAACAAAATTCGTGGGTACAGAGAACAGACCGGTTGTTGCTGGAGGCGGGAGTGGGTGGCAGGAGAAATGACAGAAGGGGGAATCGTAAGATTAAAAAAATGCAGTTGATGTAATAGAAATTCTGAATTGTGTTAAAAATATTGACTCTGTATGAAATATGTTTGTATGCTTGTGTACATGATTTCATATTGTAGATACAAAAGCAGTTACGTACCCATCATTTCTAAAATGATGAAAATCAAATATCCCATTCTCAATCTTTAAGATGAAACCACATAATAGTTTCTGGAAATTTGCATAAAAATTGTACCATCAAAAGTCAAGAAATCTCCATATGACTAATTTGTATCTAGCTCAACTTTATACGCAGGTGCAAAATATTTGTTTAGCTGATTACAGTGCAGCCTTTCAACTATGCCAAAGTCACTCGGAGATCACTCTTCATCTCTAAAAGCCATTGAATACAGGGCTCGTTCTGCTGTACATTTCCTTTCTCAAGTGGACCAAGAATAGAAAAAATTCTGTTCTCATATTTAGAAGCACAAGGAACATGGCAAACAAGAACAATACGTTGAGTTTGTCTCACAGCCAAATACGTTGAGTCTACGTGGGGGAAATAGGCAAGCGATATATTGATTTATAACAGTAGGTAGATGTGCTCTGAAGTTAAATGTTTGAGCTCTTTAGTCATCACGTGACATGTACTTGAAGCATTCTGTACACAGTCTTGGGGAAAGCAAAAAATAAAGTGGGGCTACATCAAAATAAAAGCGGCATAGCCAAGGAATCCAGCCACAAAATGAAAAGGCGGCCCCCTGAACGGGCGAGAGATTCTGCAAACCACACCTCAAAGAAGGGCTTCATAACCCAAATATGGAAAGAACAATGGTGCTCTCCTCACCGTCGGCTCCCATCCTGGCTGCCTTGCCTGCTCTGTGAGCTCACAGCTCTCCCTCCCGGAACCTGGCTCTGGCTGGAATCCATTCTGGTGCACAGCTGCCACCCCAGCTCCTGCTCCAGGAAAGCTTCTGGCCCTGTGTCCTCCTGGACTGGAGAGAATGACCTGGCTATGGGAGAGGGCTTGCAATCTGTAGGCTGCTTCATGCCAGAGAGTGAGAACCGCCAGGGACCTGGTAAGGAAGTCAGCCCCACAGCCCCACAAGTCTGAGCCATCCTCTCGTGAAACCCAGAGCCCGCCTTTGGGCACACGAGGTAGAGCGGTTCACCTCGACTCCTGCCCATGGTCCTCTCTTGTTGCACCTCTCTTGCTCCAGTCACCTCTGTGACCTGAGACCGGGCTTTCTTCCACACTGACACCAAAACCACTCTAACAGGAAGTCCAGAAAACGCAACCCTTCCAAACCCACATCGCCCCTTCCCCTCAAGTCTGTGACATGGCATATTTCACCAGTGGCCTGAGCGCCACATGCTTATTGAGTGTTGACTCTGTGTCTTACCGCCTGACGGAGGTGGATGAGTTTCACCGTCTCAGGACCTGGAATCGTGACACTATTGCCTGTCGACAGGGCACTCTCAGTGTAAAATGTCCCCAAACGACATTTTCATTGCTCTGAACGTATGATCAAATCGATAAAAATTCACCTAGGTCAGTTGTAGGTAACAGATCGAACATAAGAGGTAGCATCCATGCCAATTTATTATACGAAAATGTCTGAATTAGCACGTGGTAACAAAAGCGATGGAAATGATGTTAACACCAGACATAAAAGCAATCTTAACATAATTATAGAATCGAGTTAGCATAACATGAAAAGGAGAATCTCTCTAGAGTAGGCATGACATCATGACAAACTACAGAACACTAAATAATTCCTCAGGCTAGATCACCCCTGTAGACTTGACTATAGCGACGAATCAAATTCATGGTGAATAGAAACCGAGCGAGGACAAGTAGAAATCTCTCTCTCCACACAGCTCCTACGAGCTCACCCACAAACAAAACCATCTACTCTTCAGAATTTTTTTGTTTTTGTTTTTCCCTCAGAAGAATTTGATAAAGAACACGTCGGTATCACAAAATATTACGCTTCAGGGCAGGATGCGCATAAAAACGACGGGCGGGTGACAGAGTCATTTCAGGGCACCTGACTTGGCTCCGGACTCTCTCTGCCTCCCAGGACAGACCGCCTTCCCTCAGGGTCAAGGCCAGTCTCTCCCCGGCTTTCCTCACTTTCCATGGCTGCCCGTGGCTATTTCTACAAGTAATCGGTTTTCTGCAGAGGGGCTTGTTACCAAGACCCCAGTCCTGAGCTCACCTCCACCCAGTGTGGGGCTCCAGTGGGTATGCACTGCCCAGCCCAAGGGGTCACCTGGCATACCCCGTGCAATTAGTCGTACATAAGCAGTTTCCCGAATTGAGAGGCCTTCCGAATCCACTTCCTCACTGCCTCCCACGTGCAGACTCGCTGGACTGTCTATGTTCACCTTTCCTAGGCTGCACCTGACCTCCTGGCCAGCTTGGGGCTATTCTAGCAGCCGGCCTGTGGAGTAGGCGGTGGGCCGGCCTTGTCCCGACTACTGTGCCGAAGCCAGGCCTCCCGAGTCCTCTGGGAGGTCCGGGCCATCGTTTTTGTGCGTGCTTCCCCTTTAAAAACAAACAACAATGCGATGCTTGAACCACACAGGGCATAAAGAGTGCCAGCCCGGAGCCCTCCCTCGGCTCGCTGGGACCCTCTGTCCTCCTCTTCTGGAGGGACCTGACTGGGACCGTCCTGGGGTCAGTCACCTGGACGGTCGCCAGACCTCAGATCAAGAGTTCCTCGTTTGGGGACCAGGAATGTGCATTTCTGCTAAAGCAGGCACCGAATATTGAATGCGGCCCCTGGAGCAGTGTGGAGCAGATGCATCCTTTCCATCTTCTTCCTTTGAAGAGAGTGCTCTCTCTCTGTCCCTGTCACTGCCAGCTGTGCACGTGCAGGTCCCCCCAAACTCGTCCTCCTCTGAGGACAGAGATGACGGGTCTTCATACCCCGAGGCCGTATTTCTCTGAGCACTGTTCGTGAGGACACGTGGTCACCACCTGGGTTTCATGCCCGCTTCCATCCACGTCTCGTGGTGACGGTGCCCCTCTCTACCCGACATCCTCGGTCCCACATCCACATCTGGCTTCACCCAACTTCTCTGCTTGTAAATCACTAACCCTGAGAGACCATGTTCCCACTCCAAACTTCTAGTGTGATGCACGAAGACCTAAACATGACCATGCAGGTACGTGATCGCCCGCAGCCAGAATCTCCTGCGAGGATATTTTCGCCTCCCTACTGGCCCAGGCTCTTTGTTCTGCTGTGACGTGATGCTTCTCAGAGCTCCTTCCTGCTCTCACCTGCCCTGCTAGGCAAGCCCCATCCACTACTCTGGATTCGAACTCCATTGGTGAACTGGAATCAGTTCGTTAATCGACAGAATCTGTGCAAATCTGACTCTGGCCCTGCTGACCCGAAAATCCACCAGCCTGCTCATTACGTCAGGGATCACGTCCATGGCTCGGCTCACACTGTCCCAAGTGTCCCAAGCCGGACCGACAGCGCCCCCAGGTAATTCAATCCTCTCTCTTTGATCCCTGACTCACCTTTTAGTAATCATATCCTGTCTAATGCTGAGCGTCTTTCTGGACACCCTGCCACCCCACACTCCTATCAATGAGCCATCATCCGCCCTCCTGAATCCACCCACGATATTCCCAATGTTCAAGAACTCCTTGTCACCTTTGAAGTGTCTTACAAAAATGTCATTTCCGTGGAGCGTCCTTTCTTGATGCAGCAAGCAAAAGGATAACACTACGTTTTTCCCTTAATATTTTTACTATGTGTATTATCTATTCCTTTCATGTTGTTTCCTCCTGACTCGATGAGATGGTCCTTAAAGAGGAGACTAATGTGAGCCTTAAGCATTTTACACAGAAGTATTCAAAGTTTGCTTCATAGTGCTCAGATTTATTGAAAGCATAGATGACTCAAACTCCAAAGACTTACCTAAAAGCGTTTCAAATAAAATCACTTAACTAGAAGTATATAACGATATGATTTTTGAGTGGTATTCGGCAATGATTAATCGCTACAGTTGAAGTCTGTGTTTTCTATCACCCAATTATAAAGGTATAGTCACAATTTAATTGAGTGCCATGATAAATACTAAGGCGGGGGGGGGGGGGGGAGAGAAATTAACAGATGACCGGGGTGACGGGGAGATTAGAAAATGATCGACCGATGACATGATATTTGAGTGGACAGCTGAATAAAAGGAAAAGACCCGGCCCATTCTGGAGAAACAGTTTTCCAAAGACGGGAAAAATCTGAACAGCTCAGGGAAAAAAAAGACTACTTCCTCTTGCTGGTGATGTTGGTTAGAAAAACTCAACGCCAGCCTAGCATCCCAAGAAGACGTCACCTACCAGAGAGCATAATACTTTGCATCTCACTCAACAAATACTTATATCTCACAGTTAACTTTCCACAAGATATTATCTTATTTCGAAGTCAGCTGACTTCGAGAGGTTTTACAGAAGGAGCGAGGTACACTCCTCTGTCGATATGGATTTTGTACTCACGGGAGGAGGCTGGCTCCGAGTCCAGGGAGAGGCAGGTGTCCCCGGGGCTGCAGACTGCCTCTTTCAGCTGGAAAAGACCAGATTCCCTTTTGATAGGGGGAGAGCAGAAGACCCAATTAGTGGATCATGCAGAAGAGACATCCCATCTCACTATGGGATTCGAGAAATTCCTGAATCCTTCTACAAAAACAGAACAAGTGAGGTGATTCACACCGTCAGATCCTGCTGGTCGAAAAAAACCTTAATACATTTGTGTGTGAGGAATAGTATTGCCGTATTATTCTCTCAACATTTTAAATCTCTCCCTTCTCTCCCACTATTTTGACATGAATATATTCTATAGAAACAGACCTTTCTGTGTGTCCTATTTTTTAAACATCATTCAGAGACGGTTTAATGTTGATCCATAGAAGAATGTTCAGAATGTCTGTATAGAATTTGTCACCCAGCCTTAATATGTTAATGTTTTGTGCATTGAAATTTCAGGTTATTTCAACCACTTTCTCATTTCCCTACGCTTTGTCCTAACTTCTTATTGGCCTTTTCGACTCTTTACTGGGCTTGCTTGGAACCATCCCCTGAAGTGTCAGCCCTCCCCTGAGTATTCCAGCGGTGTCCAGCTGTGCTTTTGTTGGGATACTTACTCTCGAACTGCCTTCTGGGTTCTAACCCAGGCTCTAGCTGCACTCAACCTCATCTTAAGTTCTTGTGCCTTTAATTTGAGTTCTTGACTTTAAGAACACAATTAATAGCTTTTAGAAAAACATATAAGGGCAGCTTCCCAACTAATGGGAAAACTTTTTTTTTCTGAAGAGACAGTAACACTCCAAACAGGAGAAAATCACTTGGCTCATATCAAGACCTACCTACCAGAAGCTACAGTTTCCCAAAATGCACCAGTGAGAGAGACGGGCTGGAAATCCAGAGAGGGAGCTGAGAGTTGCATCATACACCTGGTAAAGTTGTAAGATATAAAGAACTTTGTCAAATAAAATGTATGTACTGAAAACCCATTAGAAAAATGGGTAAAAAAAACTCCCCCAAAACTCTGAATAGACACTACGCGAAAAAGGATAAACACATGGTCGATGAAAATGTAAAAGACAACGTTTAACTTCTTCGGCTTCAGGGAAACGCAGATAAAATCACGAGCTTCTCACAGGGTCGAGAGCGAGGCCAGGAGCCGCCAAGGCCGTGGGCCCATCAGCCCATCTGGGACCGCTGGCGGGAGTGTCAGTTAGTAGCACCTGTTTGGTGCGGACTAGTCACCGGCTTATTTTGGGACACCTTTGGCAGCGGTTCCAATGTGTATACGCTCAGCATGTCACCTGACACCAGCCACCCTCACATGACTGTGCGCCTCCACCTCAGACAGCCGTGCTCCCGAGTGGCCACAGCCCATGGAGATGACAGAGCTCCATGCTGAAAACTGACCCAGCTCTCACCAGCGGGAGACGGGACCCATCCCGTGCTGGGTGCACCCAATGGGCCCCCACGCCACAGTCAGCATTCACAAATGAGAACAGACACAAAACTGAGGCATCACCTCACAAACCTAACCGTTGCCACTCCCTGGACAGTGAACACCGGGTGACCCCGCCCACGCGTGCAAAACACCGATACTGGCCAAACTCCTCTGTGGCCGCCCTGGGCGCTTAGGGCAGTTGGAGCTGGATGGTGGCCGGACGCGGCTTGGGAGGAGGCCGACGACGGGCTGTCCCTTGCCTCCGGAGCTGACACAGGGGTGCGTTTAGTGCACGAGAGTTTAGTGCTCTCTCTGTCCTGCCTGCCCGTGCTTTTCCCTAGGGAAGGTATAACTCAGGACCGACGTGGAAACAAGGCTGAGGCGTAAACACAGTACGATCTGGCACATGTCAGTCTGCACACGGTGTTGAGAAGCATAGAGGAAGAAGAAACATCAAGAATTACATAGTTGTTAAAAATTCTCTATAAATTTATATAGAATTATATACATTTGAAGTAGGAATATGAATGGGGTTTTAGATGGCTACGTGCCGAAAACATTAAAGACTGGAAGAGAATAAATGAAGTAGGAGGATTAAAAAACGGATTTAAATTTGATTATACGTATTGGGCTTTCTGAAACCTAATGGACTGTGGACGTCTATACATGAAATCACATTACCAAATACAGTAATAAAAAAAAAAAAGGATGCATTGCACAAAATATAGCATTTTTCAAGCGATTTACTTCTGCCAATAGCTTACAGCAATTTGAAAGCTGATTTTCAACATTTTCACTTTTTGGGGTGACACTGTCATTCTGAGTGACATTTTTTAAATATCGTATACCTTTTTTTTTTTTTCATATTTCGAAAGTCAATCCAGAGATTCCACCTAGAAGAACAAAACCAAACAAAGACTCACAGATACGAGAATACGCTGAGGGGTCGGGGGCTGGGTGAAAAGGGTGATGGGGATTCAGACGCACCACCTGTCCGTTGCGAGACAGGCACGGGGACGTGCCGGACGGCACAGGGAACAACTGTGAGGTGCCAGGCGGGTGTGAGACTCCTCAGGGGATCATGCTGTAGATGACATGAGTGTCCAGCCACTGTGAGTCACACCTGCAACTTATAGGATGTCAAACATCAGCTGTAATTAGAAAAAAAATAAATAAAAATAAACTAAGCGTACCTTGCAACACACAGATTCATTAACAAAGTTTTCAGAGAAGCCATTATTTCGTGTCGCAAGCCCCCGAGAACTACTGCACGAGCAGCCCCTGTCTGTGGCTCGAGGGACGATTCCGGAAGATTACGTCATCGCTGACCTCTCCCACACGTGCTGCTCATGTCCAAGGTTCTCCACCCGCAGCCAGTATTAATCACGCTGCAAAACGCCAACGTGCTCCATTAAGGATACAAGCAAAAAACACCACAAATATGATCATTCCTGTCTCAACTTCAGAAACACTGATGAACAGCTTAACGGTTAAGGCACTGATGAAACCTCTCCTTACACACGCGCGCCTGGTTAGCGTTTGTCTGTCCCACTACATGGCATTCGGACATAGCTCTTCACGGAGAAACTCCGAGAAATAAGGAGGTGCAAAGAGAAGGTGGGGGTGAGGAGAGACTTCCTCTCTCACCCCAGGCAGTTAAAGCGGGGGTGGGGGGGAGACACAGGACAAGCCCCCAAGAGATGTCCCCATCTGACCTGAGCACATGGAGGAAAGCGGGGTGTTTTTTTTTTTTTAATCCATAGTCTGATAACCTTGAGAACTCTGTGTTCTGCTGGCTGTGAGTATATACAGGGGGCAGTGAATGACCAGCGGCAATGTCACTACACACAGGGGACCCCACAAGCCCACGTACCTGAGGGGTTGTGCTCAGCTCTCCCTCTGCCTCCCTCTCCTGTAGGAAAATATACCAACTTTGCTCGGAGTTCATAGTATCCGAGCCAGTTCTCCCCAAAGTTCCATGTCCTTCAAAACATGGCTCCCACCCCCGCAAACCTGTATATCCGACCTTTCACCTGGAGGCAAAAGATGCCCGTGGCCAGGACAGACAAACACCCCGGAGCGAAATGGCACAAGTCAAAGCAATCACTCAGCGTCCCGTGATCTCAGCTGTGATTCGAGCCTGGCCATCCACCCTAATAGTTCTCAGCTCTGGCGTTGGGTGGTGTGGGCTGTTTGCTCGCTCTGAGGCCTGTCCTGCCTGGGGCAAGGTGACCTCTTAGGAGCCACTGGGCAGCTGGAAACTGCTTGAAGGTTAGACGGATTCAGTTAAAGAATAAAGCCAAGGTGGAAACTGATGAAATGCAAATCCATTCTCGCCGATGGCCAGCCTCTCTCCGCCACCTGTTTGTCCAATTGCCTGCCTGATGAACAAGGATTTGGGGGTTCAGGGATGTTTCTGGAAGAAGCACGGCGACTTTTGCGGGACTTTTTGGTAAACGGCAGGTTTGCAAATGGATTGGGCGGTGGGTGGACGCCATGCACCGTGCTGTGGGCCATGTGCCTCTGTCTTGTTCCCTGCTGAATACTGAGCCCTCCCAGCCCCGTCTCCAAGGTCTGCAGCAGAGACAGCCTGTGGTACTGGTCACAGGGCTCGTCCCCAGAGACAGTGTTCTGGTCGTCTCTGGGTTTGGTGTTGCACAGTGTCTTATAGCTCTGAGCCAAGGACAGCGATCAGGTTGTGGGGTGTGGGGGAGTGAGGGCTCGCCTCTTCTTTTGTCAGAAAAGGCCATTGTGGAAGGGAAAGGGGGAGAGGGACATTTCTCGACCCTTCTGACCTGTTCTCAGGCAGATTGGGGAGCGACAGCTGAGGCATCTGGACATGGGTTCCCTGAGAAAGATTTCCTCGCGTAGAAAGTCGACCTCCCTGAGGTGTCCCAGCCCAGCAAACACATTTAAACTAGTAAAAACAATTCCCCCCAAATAAATTCCCGTATCACACAGGCAAATGCGTCCATTACGAAGGATGCATTTATTTCCTTTTTCACTGTGATAACCAAGTCGCGATTGAAGAAGAGGAGGAAAGAGAGATCTGCAGCACATCTTAAGCTTTCGCTTTGGTTGGCCAAACAAGGGTGGAACGAATGTGCGTTTGCCACCTGTGCGTCACTCGCAGGCTCCCCAGTCTGTTCACCCTCGGTCTGCAAGTGTTCCATTTTGCATTTTCATTGTTTTCAACGCCGCCTCTCCGGTGGCTTCCCACATAGGGCAATTCCCAGCGCCACCACTGGGTGGCAGCATCCCCCCAGTCGTTGTTGAGCTTCCAGGACCCAGGACCCCCCCTGGATGGCCCTGTAACCTCAGCAGCCTTGAACAAACGGGGCTCAGCCAGGGCGAAGTGCACACAATCGCCGGGAACTGCAGGGCGAAACAAACACTCACAAGGGACAAAAGCTCAGCGAACGCCTGTGTGTCTCGTTTCTGCTCACGTCAGCACGACGGCTCAGGAGATGCACACTCAGCAGAGAGGAGTGAAGGCTGACAGCTTCTCTGGGGCGGTGAGGAGGGAGCCGGTGATCTGTGGGGACTGTCCTCCCTTCCCCTGTGGGAGGCTCTGCACCAGTAGCACCTGGCCGGCTCACTCGGGAAGCTTCTGTCTAGAACCATCGCTGGACGTCGCCAAGGTCTGCTCCCAGGGTGAAGGCCAGACCTGGGGCTTCATCAGAACCCCTAAGGGCGGATGAGTGACACTATACGACTCTGAGCCAGCCCCGCCCTGCCTCATGGAAGCTACTCGCTATCCCTTAGGGGTGATGAATACTTTCACTGGCCCGGTTCCTTCGTGGCTTTACAGGGCTCTTTGTGCTGTGTCACTACAAAGTTAGCTATGACTCTGCGACTGACCAAAGTCACAGCTTCTCGTTCTGTCCCCACAGCTCCTGCCACCTTCCTCTGGTGCTCTCGGGGCTTTCGAGGCTGAGAGGTGAGAATGCCACACCGCAGTGTGGCGAGGCCGCCACTGCCCAGTGAGCGTGCAGGTTCCGCCCTCGGTCTCCCACGTGTCACGCTGTTTGCACTGTGCCAGGTTCACGGTCACAGGCAGAGGGCCCACAGGTGTAGACTAAGATCGCCTTGTGCTGAATCCATGCCTTGCCTCTTTCTATTTCTGCTCCTGGCACACGGTAAACCCTCAGTCCTTCGTGGTGACTGAATGAATGAGCAAACGGTTACGTGCAGAGAGTGACTCTGTGACAAGGTACGGGGCACGGTCGGGAAGGAAAGTCTGAGAGTGGAGGGAAGAGGGCAGAGGTGAGAGGAAAGCAGGGGAGATGCTCAAGCAAAGCGGGGTGTGAGCTGTGCTGCTGCGTAGATACAGGGTGGACAGGGAGATAGGGTGACAAAGAGACCACACAGCTGCACATCCGGGCATCACAACTCCATCACATTTATTGAAGACCTACTACGTGCCTGTGGAGGTGCTGGGGATCGAGATGAGACCCACTCCGACAGTGGTGGGATGAGGGAATTTCCCAGAAGACACCACTCATGACAGCTCAATGCAGAGCATCCCACTTGGTCCAAGAGGGGTGCATGCTAGCATCACAGGGGCTCCAGAGGGCTGAGAGCTTGAGCATGTCTGACACATGATGATTGCGGGGCTTCCCAGAACAGTTACGTAAGCCATAAGCTTCAACACTGGGGCTCTGTGCACAGAACATAGACTGAGTCTTTGAGGCCGCTCGTGTCGCAACCACGAGTCAGTGGAACCCACGTTGGGGTCCTCGCATGGCTGTGGAATATCCCACGAGGTTTCAGGATGGGCCTTGCATGCGGAAGCCATGACAAGAGCCAGCAGATAGATCAAGGCTGGGAAAGCACGGCATGCGTGCGAGGAGCCAAGAGCTGCAGTTTTGCTGTAATGGGGACAGACACAGCCCGAGACAACAGGCACTCGCTCGGAGGGCCGTGACGGTGGGGCAGAGGAGTCAGTGTCAAGCGATCAAGTGGTGGGGAGTTACAAACGCTCTTTGGACAGGTCAGTGGCTTTGTCATTTTTAATAGAGCAGCCAGCATCTTACTGTGTTCCAAAGTGTGCATAGCACAGCTGGTTTTAGGAAACAGTGTGACGGGTTTGTCGTGTGTGTGTAGAAATGACTAGCAACTCCTCTTGTCCCTTCTACTCCACACCTTCCAGCCCTTGTCCTCACGCAGAGGGATTTGTCCTTTGGTAAATGTGACACATCACAAATTTGTTTCTTTTCAGATATCATCTGAGTTTCATCTGAGTGGCTGAAGAACACACACAGTACTTTTTAAAATCCTTCTCTTAATATCAGAAACTTTTTTTTTCTATCATAGATAGAAAAATATAGAAAAGATATAAATAGAAAAGATATTATTGTGGACAGCTTTTTTTTTTTTTTTTTGAGAAGTGTCTCTCTTGGCTTTCTATTTTTTTTTCCATAAATCAATCTTAAAATTCCCAGTTAAGCTCCAAATGTGGCAGCTGGTTATTGACATTCCAAGCCTCGTCTCACCAACCTGATCACGTCCTCTGATGGGCCGTCAGCTTCCGCTTCACGGTCTCCAATCATCTTGGAAAGTTTGATCTTCAAGGCAAATATGGGAGTAGAGGGAGAAAAACTTATTATGGAAATAACTTGAGACACAGAAGGAAACTAGAACAGAAAGTGGGGAAAATGAGTCTCAAACACCACACTCCTGACAAGTTCACAATGGCGGGGATCACCTGGAGCATGGTGGTCTGCTCAAGGGGACTTTGAGGGTCTACTGTCTTAGCTCACAGGATGCCCAGTGGCCAAGAATGCCCACCTCCAAAATTCATATTATTCAATTAGCCAATTAAAAAGTTAACCAGTTAATCAATTAATCACTTTGGCACCAGGCATCCATGGGAATGCCCCAGAGGAAAGCGTCTTGGTCTTGATCTTCATCATTCTCCTGCTAATAGAGACTTTGAAAGCCGCCTTAGAAGCTGTAGGATCGCGAACGTTTGCCTGCAAGATCATAGACACTTAATTTTGTTTTTTGAGCCTGTTACCTTCTGGGGGTGGCCCAGCCTGTTCAGACTGGGGTACGGCACGGCAGACCAGGGCCCAGTAGAAAGAAGTCACCGGGCTTCAGAAGCCCGTACATCTGAGAAGAAGGGATGATGATAACATCCCATGAGCAGTGGGCATGAGTGTTATGCCCTAGGGCCAGGATTCGGCAGGGGGGCCATTAGGAGGATTGTCTCAATAAGTGACAGGATGGGAAGTGTTGTTGGGACAAGGTCCATAGCTGAGGCCAAAGTTCTCTGCCAGCACATAGGTGACAGAAGAACAGAACAGGGTGATTGGGACATCAGGGTTGTATAAAATGTTTCCATTTGAGGAAAGTCAGAGTTAAAACTTAAGTTCACTCTGCGTTCAGATATCTGTCTCTAAAAACACCTGAAGGGGTCAATTTATTTAGGATTAAAAGGGCCACCAAAGAATCGAGAATGACTGTTGAAGCATTCTTACTAGACAATGAGAACTAAGTTTGGTTTATCAGCCAATGATAGAGAATAATTCTATTTATCGAAACCCAACATTTATTATGGCTCTTATACTAACTTATTTCCTTCTCGTGATGGATATTTCTTTGGCCAGGGCAAGCAGAAGGAAGCGTCTTCCCTAGGTTATGTTTGAATCCTTGTTGCATTGAGCTGACCTCATTTCGCTAAGGGTGCTGGGCAGAAGCCGGCCTTCAGCCATCTTTCTTTCTCCGCACAATGTCCCACTTCCCTTACGGAGGCTAGGAAACGTGTCCCTGTGAACACTCTGAATGCAAAACCTCTTTTGGGCAGTTCAGAGATTTTCATGCCTCCTTGTCCCAATTCATGTCGCCCTCTCGCATACCTACAAAACAAACATCTCTCCATTTGTACAACTCTGCCATTCCCTGGACAGTCAAATCCTAGAACATTATGATTTGAAATTTAAGAAATCCAGATTACATAGTTATTCTAATTGGTGAATGACAATGATCCCCATGGAATGGTCTCCATGGAATGACCCCTATAGAATGGCCCCTTCCTCCACTTTTACGTTAATTTTTATGTAAGGTATGAGGTATTCGTCAAGATTCATTATTTTCCATGTGAATGTCTAATTTTTCCAGCACCATTTGCTGAAAAGACTGTCCTTTGTCCACTGGCTATCTTTTGCATCTTTGCAAAAAGTCGGTCGGCCCTATTTGAGGAGGTCTATTACTGAACTCCCTGTCTGTCACTGATCTGTTGTGTCTATCCCTTCAGCAATGTCCCGTTGTTGTACTTGCCGTAGAAATTCAGTAAGTCTTCATATTCTTTCAAAATTGTTTTAGCTGTTGTAGTTCATTCACATTTCTATTAAAATTTCAAATGAACTTGTCCATGTCTACAAAAAAAATCCCACTAGAATTTTTATTGGAATTGTATAAAATCTATAAGTCAATTTTGGGAGAACTGACAACTTCGCTATGTCGAGTCTTCCAATTTGTGAGCACACCGTGTCTTTCATATCTGTAGACCCTCTGGCTCCTTTCATCGGCGTTGTGTAGTTTTTAGCATACAAGTCCTGTACATGTTTTGTTAGATTGATTCCTAAATTAGGGTTGCCAGATAAAAATGCAAGTTGTCTAGTTAAATTTGAATTTCAGACAAAGAATAAATGACTTTTTAGTATAAGTGTGTCCCAGGAGATCCTTTGGGCATGCTTATACAAAAGAATTATGCTACAAATAATAAAAATCTATATTTTAATATACTAAGTGTCATAACTTTAACTTATTTATTTCGTTTCAGGGGAAAACTATGACAGGCAGTATTTTTAAAACTTTGTTTTTCAATTGTTCGTTGCCAGTATGTAGAAATACGCTTGTTTTTTTGCATGTTGATCATGTATCCTGTGACTTTCTTAAACTCACTTGTTAGTTCTGAGACTTGTTTCTGTTTTACTTGAGATTTTCCTGGTGTTTTGTGCATAGGGTCAATTTTTATTTCTTCTTTCTGATTGTTTTTTTTTGGGGGGCGTGTGTTAGTTCACTGGCTCGCACTTGCAGTGCGGTGTTGATTAGCAGCAGTGAGAGTAACATCCATATTCCTTGTTTGCCAACCTAGGGGGCAAGCATAGAGTTCTTCGCTATTGTATGAGGTTAGTAGTAGGTTTCTTGTAGATGGCCTTTCACGGGTCAAGGCAGTTCTTATTCCTCGTTTGGTAAGAATTGTTGTCATGAGTGTCTGTTAAATATTGTCAAATGTTTTCCCTGAGTTTATGATCACAATTTTTCATGTTTAGATGTCAACATGGCAGATTACATTAAGTGAATTTCGAATATTCAGTGAGCCTTGCAGTCCTAAGATAAATCCTACTTGGTAGTGGTGTATTAGTCTTTTTATAAATTGTTGGGTGTGATATGCTTCTAATTTGGTGTGAGTTTTTATATCAGTGTTTATGTAAGATATTGGTCCATGGTTGGTTTCTTTCCTTTCCTTTTTTTTTTTTTTTTTTTGGTACTGTTTTTTTGTCTAGTTTTGACATCAGGGTAATGCTGGACTCATGGAATGAATTGGGAATTATCCCCTCCTCTTCTATTTTCTGGAAGAGATTGTGTAGAATTGCTTTTATTTCCTCTTTAAATGTTAGCTGGAGTTCACCAGTGAGACCATCTGGTCTGGAAATACCTTTTTGGAAGGTTATAAACCATTCATTCAATTTTTGTAATGGTTGTAGAACTATCAATATTATTTATTTCATCCTAAGTGACTTATTTAATTGATTTTAGAGTAATTGGTTCATTTTATCGAAATTTAAAATTTTATTCATGTAGAGTTGGATGTAGTAGTCTCTTATTTTCCTTTTAATGTCTATGGGGGCTGTCATGATTGATATTCCCTCCTTTATTTTTGAATTTGGTAATTTGCATCTTCCTACTTATTTCTTTGTCTGTCTAGACAGATGTTTATCCAGTTTATTGACCTTTTTAAATAACTAGGTTTTCATTCTCTCTATAATTTTTCCATTTTTAATGTTATTGTTTTCTGCTCTTATGTTTATTATTTCTTTCCTTCTGCTCGTTTTGGATTTATTTTGCTCTTTTTTTTTCTAGTTTCTTAAGGTAAAACTTAGGCTACTTAGTTGAGAACTTTTTTTCTTCCCTAAGATAAGCATTTAATGCTACAAAATTTCCCTCTTAGCACTAGTGGCATCCCACAACTTTCTGATATGCTATATTTTCATGTTTGTTCAATTCAAAGTATTTCCTAATTTCTCTTCAGACATCTTCTTGGACCCATTATTGAGAAATGTGTGGCTTAATTCCCAAGTGTTCAAAGATTATTCTGTTCTCTTTGTGTTATTTATTTAAAGTTTAATTCCACTAGACTCCATATTTTGTATGATTTCTTTTACTTTTGCTAAGGTTTACTTTATGACTTAGTAAGGAGTCTATCTTGGAGAATGTTCCAGGTGCACTTTCAAAAGTATGTATCGTCTGCTGCTGTTCTGTGTACCAGTCTATAAACATCAGTTGGATACAGCTGGTTGATGGTATTATTTAGTTCATCTACCTCCTTTCTGCTTTTCTACTAATTCTGTTTATTAATGAGAGAGAAAATGAAAACCCCAGCTATATTTTCAGACTTGTTTATTTCTCCTTTGAGTTCTGTCAGTTTTTACTCCATATATTTCGAAGCTCTATTTTTAGGATTAGTATGTCTTCTTGGTTAATTGAGTTGTTTTATTATTACACCATGTCTTTTATCTCTGGTAATTTTCTTTGCTTTGAAGTCTGGTATGTCTCATGTAACTGTAGATAGTCTCATTTTCTTCGATTCCTGTGTGTTAGGCACATCTCTTCCCATTCTTTTGCTTTTAACTAAAATATCATATTTTAAGTGGCAGCATATAGCTGAGATGTATCTTTTAAAATTCATTTTCCAATCTCTGCATTTTCATTAGTATGTTTGGACTGTACATATTTAATATAATTCAAGATATTTTTAGATTTATACCTATGGTTTTATTATTTGTTTTCTATTTGTGTCCTGTTTTTTATTCTCATGTTTCCCATTTCCTGTTCTTCTTAGCTTACTTGATTATTTTTCAGCATTCTCTTTTAATTATGTATTATTTGTATATATCTCTTTATAACTTCTTGCTCTAGGGATTATACTCTATTGTTAACAATCTACTTAAAATTCATATTTTACCACCCAAGTGGAATGAAGAATTTTTACCACTATATCGGTACCTTTATCTTCCCCTGTTATTTCTGTCGTATATGTGACATCTACGTACATCAGGAACCCCATCAGGCAATGTTATAATTTTGGCTTTTAACTGTCAAACATAATTTAAATAACTCAATAGGAAAAGAATAGTCTATCCTATTTACCCAGATAGGTAACATTCGTGTGGCTCTTCCTTCATTCCTGATGTTCAAAGTTTCCTCCTGGTACCATTTCCCTCCTGTTGAATGAGCTCCTGTTAACAATTACTTTAGAACATGTCTGCTTGCAATGAATCATCTTACTTTTTCTTCATCTGTGAATGTCCATATCTCATCTTCTTTCTGAGGGATGTTTTCACTGAGTATAAATTCTAGGTTGACAGATTTTTCTTTTTCTTCAAGCACTTTGAAGCAAACTTTTCTCTTCTTACTTCCATAGATTTTTAGGAAAAATCCACAGACATTTGAATTGATGTTTCACTGTAGGTGATACATTTGCTTAATATGGGATCAGCAAACACTGCCTTAATTTTACTGGAAAGTGTCAGTGTTTTTAATCTTCATAGATCTGAAATCTAGTATGGAGCCTAAAACCCCTACATGTACCACTTAAGTCAGGTCCTCTGTGCTTTGGTCTCAATGGCCAGACACTCTCATCTGAACCTTGGTAAACTATCTTTGGGAAAGAAAGAAGTAAACATAGATTGTTTTCTTGAGCTTATGGATACAATTTCAAAACCACATCTTTCCCCAGGGACCTAGATACCCTTTCACTGTGCACACTGTGTCATATTACCCCCTCTTCTCTCTCTCCCTCCCCCACTTCTCTTTCTTTTTCCCTCCCTCCCTCTCTCTTCACCACTCTCCTGTTCACTGCCAGTATGTAGAAATACGCTTGTTTTTTTTGCTTGTTGATCATGTATCCTGTGACTTTCTTAAACTCACTTATTAGTTCTGAGACTCATTTCTGTTTTACTTGAGATTTTCCTGGTGTTTGTGCATAGGGGCAATTTTTATTTCTTCTTTCTGATTGTTTTTTGGGGCGAGGGGCATGTGTTAGTTCATTCACTGGCTAGCACTTGCAGTGTGGTGTTGACTAGCAGCAGTGAGAGTGACATCCATACCTTGTTTGCCATCCTAGGGGGCAAGCCTGCATTCCTCTTTTCTATACTTGGACATTATTTGGCAGGTCAACATTGAGCCCTAGGTCTTACTCTCTCCTTTTAATTTTTATTTATGTATTTATTTAATTGAAGAAACGATTTGATTTAAATTCCTTCCTCATCCACTTCCCCCACTTCCCTCTGGTAACCACTAGTCCATTGTTCATGTCCACGAGTCTCCGTTTGTTTGTCCTGTTCATTTGTTGCTTTTAGGGTTATATCCCACATATAAGTGATATCATGTGATTTTCAACTTTTTCTATCTGGCTTATTTCACTTAGCATGATTATCTCGAGGTCCATCCATGTTGTCGCAAATGGCAGTATTTCATCTCTTCTTATGGCTGAGTAATATTCCATTGTATATATGTACCACAGCTTCTTTAGCCAATCATCTATCATAGGACATTTTGGTTGCTTCCCAGTCCTGGTCACTGTGAATAATGCTGCTGTAACATCGGTGTGCAAATATCTTTTCGGATATGAGTTTTTCAAGTCTTTGGGGTAAATACTCAGTAGAGGAATTGCTGGATCATATGGTAGATCAATTCTTAGTTTTTTGAGGAATCTCTATACTGTTTTCCATAGTGGCTGCACCAATCTGCAGTCCCACCAGCAGTGTATGAGGGATCCTTTTTCTCCACATCCTCTTCAGCATTTGTTAGTACTTGTCCTGTTGATTATAGATATTCTAACAGGTATCTCATTGTGGTTTTAATTTGCATTAGTGATGTTGAGCATCTTTTCATATACTTGTTGGCTATTTGTATGTCCTCTAGGGAGAAGTGTCTGTTCAGGTCCTCTGCCTATTTTTTTTATTGTATTGTTTTGTTGTTGTTGTTATTGACTCATATGAGTTCTTTGTATAATTTGTATATGAGGCCCTTACTAGAGGTGCTTGCAAATTCATTTTCTCATTTGGATGGTTGTCTCTTTACCTGGTTGGTGGTTTCTTTTGATGAGCAGAAGCTTTTTCATCTGATGCAGTCCCTTTCATTTATTAGTAAGCACTGTTTAAAACCATATTTTTGGCAGCGGCACAAATGAATGGAGTGAACCGAGGGTGTGGAATCCCGGCCGACCTGGGCTCTAACCCAGGCCCCATTCGTGAGTTCCCGGCTGGACGGCCGTGGGTACGCAAGTCACCCTCTCTGAGCCTCAGCTTCTTCACAGGGCAGGCGCCTGTCACAGTCTGACCTGGCAAGGCCATGAGAAGATGGGACCCAGCCCTGGGAGCTTACTCAGGCAGCCACAAGTCGTCTGGGGGAGCAAATCACAACGGCAAGTCATTGCATCAAGAGTGTCAGTGCTGGGTGGGGGGCGGGGAGGCTCCACTGGGAAGGAGGCTCAGGGAGGCTCCCAGAGCAATCTTAAGCCAGTGTCACCAGGCAGGCCCCAGAGAGGAAATGCAGGTTCTTAATTGACTTTACGTGATGTTAAACATTTTTATCAAAGCCTTTGAGTTATTTAATAGAATAATAAAAGGTTCCTTCACGCCTCTGCTGCCATATCCTCTCTGTGGATCCTTCCAGACGGGCTGTGTGCCTGGCACCGAGCAGCCCCCCTCCACGCTGGCCCTTCTCGGCCCTGTGAGCGTCCTGCTCTCTGCCACCCCTTCTGCTCCTGTGGCTTCCGACCTTCTCGGTCACATGGGCCAGGCACCGCTCTCTCTCTCTCTGATACACTTCGGTCATCGCTCTGGTCTTCTCTTTCCTCGCCTTCTTTTCTTCCTATCTCTTCTGTGCCAGAAACGCTAGGCCTGGACAGCCAGCAGCATGCCTATGTGTCCTGCTTGGTGAGGTCCTCTCACCTCCTTGGCCTGCAGGTGTACACAGGTCTGCACAGGTGTGCACAGGTGTACCAGGGCTGCTCACCATGGAGGGCAGGGCCTAGAGTGTTTGGGGAGTGGGGTGGATGGAAGGCTGTGTGATTTGAGGTTGTGTTCTGAAAACCTTGGTGAGGAAGAGACTCGTGAACTGGAGTCTAGAAGAAAGGAGGGCCCTGTTGCACCCCAGGCAGCCAGGAGGGCCACGGAGGGGAGAGTGGGGGACAGGGGGATCTCCTGGGTCTAGACAAGCAGGCCAGACCCTTCTTTGGAAGGGCCCATGCAGCGCTCACCTCCCCGGTCTCCTGCGTGTCTCAGAGGAAGCCTGTGCCGGCCTGTTCTTCACAGCAGGGTTGGCGAATTTTTTTTCTTCGAAGGACCAGAAAGGAAACATTTCATAGGAAAAACTGTGGCCACAGGGTCTGTCGCCACTGCTCACCTCTGCTGTGGTAGCGTGGACGCAGCTGGGGCTGGAGACCACATGGGCCGTGTGGCTGTGCCCTGGTCACACAGTGCTTAGAAAAACATCCACAGGTCGATGTGATGCAGGATTTGTCTGACTTCTTTCTTGAGTGTAAGGCTGTCATATAAGGGTGGATGGGCCTGGCTACCGGGCCCACAGATGATCTAAATCCCATGTGATCCAAACCAAGTGCAACAGCTCCCTCCCCGACCCCGGAACCTCTCCCTCCATTCCCATCCGGAGATGCTCCCCTCTCCTTCACCACGCCCACGAAATCATGAAATCCTACAGACACGGCCTCCTGTGCTCTGTCGGCATTTCTCCTTTGCCCCCAACCCCAGGACCGCTGCTCCGGCTCAGACCTTGGTCACTTCTCACCTAAACCTCTGCATGGACCGTGGTCATTTTGCCTTTAGTCAGTCACATCTTCCTCTAGGGCATCCGCCACGTGGGCGCTAGAGGGAGCGTTGAAAGATGCGGGTCCCGTTATGCTGCGTCCCAGATGAAATCCTGTGTCGCCTGGCTCCCTGTGACCTTTTGGGTAACTCTAAATACCTTAATTCGTACCTGCGGGAACTCTGTGATCTGTACCATCAACGGCACGAGAATGGGGAGCACGGCTGCCTCTGTGGTCCCCCCGTGTCCAGCAAAGCGCCTGGCACATAGTCGGTGCTCAGTAAATACTTGTCGAATGACTGAGTGAGTGAATAATCCGGCCCTCGCAAACCAAGCCAGCTTTCGTTCTTAACGGAGCCCCCACACTGCCTGCTCCCACACTCAAAATTATCTCGTTTTAAGAAGATCCCGAACTGACTGGGATGCGCCCAGAAGTTGGGAAAGGCCTGGCCCGAGGGACTTTTAGCTGGGTGCTGTTTTTCTGGGACCATTGCTATAACTGACGTGACCTCATCAGGATCTCCAGACTGGGGTTCGCGAAGATGGGGCTCGTGTGGCTCTCTGACCTCGTGATGCCCCTTCTCTCTTGCTTGTCTTTTCTGCCGGTCCATTGGTTGCTTCCCCTTCCTCCCACTTTTTCACATGGTTGACATTTCTCCATCCAGTCTCGGCTAAGGCGTCACCTCTCCCGGAAAGGCCACCTGACATGCTTCGGGATGGATCAGGAGCACTTTCTATGGCAGCTACAGGGTCACAGTTCGTTCGCATCTTTACCGAATCGACTCTTCAGCTAGAACCCCGGTGCCGGAGGAAAACCGAGTTTTACGCTTTAAACCCTCTGCTCTTATCACTGTCTGGCACATTCTAACAGCGGAATGCGTGTGGCTGGAAGACTGAATGAATCGTGCTTTGCTGACCTGCTCCTCGCGGCCTCATCCGAGGCACTGGTGGGGCAGGACGCTGAGGGGTGGGAAGAGAGGTTTCCGAGCCCTGCTGGCCCAACAGCTGTCGCTCCCTCCCATCCCACCCTGTCCCTCATCCTCCAGCGAGCTCACATATTAGAAGCAGCTGTGTGTGTGTGTGTGTGTGTGTGTGTGTGTGTGTGTGTGTCTGTCTATCTACTTCTCCCACCTCCTCTCTCCTTTTTCTTTTCCCCAGGGACAAATGTCACCAAGCAAGCGACAGCTGAGGAAGAAATGTTTAGGCAAAGAGAAGACCCCACAAGAATGAGCTCTTGCAGCTGAAAGCAGCCTCCTGCCCTCTCCCTTGGCTGGAGCCTGTCTGTGAACGGCGCCAAGCAGCTCTGGCTCTGGCTGTCATTTCAGAAGCCATGTGGAGCGACAAGCATCCTTAAGAAGGACGGGACTGTGATGTCACTCTAGTAGTCACACTGTGAGGGCCTAAGTGCGTTTAAGGGCACTTTCTTACTAAGCGATGATCACAACTCCAATATTTCTCCCTCACATGCAACACCATCCGTTTCTACGCACTGAGGTTTTTGGCAAAAGCGGCCTGGCGTTAATCTGGGACGGGTGCGAGGCTGCTCCCAGGAGTGGACGTGTGAGCCAGCTGTCTAAGCTGGACCCTGGGACTCTCCTGGGAAAGTGAAGGTGGGGAGACCGTGCCACTTACTTTCCCACGACCTGAGGCACGGGTGCAGTCCGTCTGTAGCGGGGCACTGGCGCCCATCTGGTGGGCACACGTGTCAGTGTTGCTTGGGAAGTCAACTCCTGAGCCGAGGTGCACTCCCCATCTGGTGCGTGGCTGGCCCGATGTGCAGATGTGCTAGTGGCTTGGTCTGACTTCAAGCAGAGGAGAGCACAGAACACTCAGGATGAGGCAGCACGAGTGTCTGCCCCCAGGACGTCCACATGGATCATTGCTTTGGGAGGCAACAGAAACCATAAAGGCATGATTAATGCATTGACTTGACACTTGTTTGCTGAGCAGGCCGCGGGGCCTGGAGGGCAGGGTCTGTGGGGGATTCAGATCTGGAGGAATATTTGCCTTGCCCCACCTGTTCGTCTTCATAGAAACCACAATAAAGTCTCTCACCCACATCTCCTCCTTGTCCTCTGCATCCTGAACGACCTGGTGCTTCTCCACGTGGCCCTGCAAGGTCTGGCATGCCCTCTGCTCTTGGGAAGTGTCAATAACAAACTATCTTATCAATGGTACTTGTTTTCTGATCTGTTGGCCTCATCATACCTGCATAATAATAAAACAGGCAGGAAGTCGTTGGTGCAATGGTACCAACGGAAGCCTGTCGTGTGGAATTCATGAGCTGTTTGCAAGGCTGAAGCTCAGGAGTGTGGGCGCTCAGGGGAGTGGGCAAAGGCTGTGACCTTGCTGAGAGACAGTCTTACACCCCAAAGGTGCTGAGAGTGCTTTTGAGAATGGGGACAGCCTTGTGCATGGGCAGTCTCCCCACCTTCACCTTCCCAGGAGAGTCCCAGGGTCCAGCTTAGACAGCTGGCTCACACGTCCACTCCTGGGAGCAGCCCCACACCCACCCCAGATTAACTCCAGGTTGCTTTTGCCAAAAACCTCAGTGCGTAGAAACGGGTGGCATTGTACCTAGCGAGGAAGAAATGTCACGTTTTTAATTGTTTCTTAATAAGAAAGTGCCCTTAAACGCACTTAGGCCCTCACAGTGTGACTACTAGAGTGACATCAATGGCCAGTACATATTGCCGCTCCACATGACCCTGGTGAGCCAGATAGCTGCCCTAATTGAATAATTGGATAGTATGCTGATTAATTGATTGACTGGTTGATTAATTGGTTAACTGGATCATTGGCTAATGAAATTGTGACAGTGATAAATGAAGGGAACTTGACCAGCCAATCTAAGCGTAAGGACCTGGGATACAATATTTATTTAATGAATAGGCGGTGTGAGTGCATGTGTAAAATTCATAGACTCCCAAAGGTACCTGGGGGCAGTGGAAAGTTCCAGTCAAACTGAGTATGGCTCTCAGGCCAGTTCCGCACACAATTTCCCGAAAGCAGTCCCCAGCTAATTAGTTTCTCTCCCTAAGGGCAACTGAGGTCACCAAACCTCGTATGTCCTGTGGCAAAGTTTATAGTTAAGGAAAGTAGGGCCCAGAAGGGCAAAATGATTTCTAGTCGCTCGCCTACTTATTTGCTATCGCTGGACTAGGTTCCTGGCCTCCGCCCTCCGCCCTCTGCCCTCCGCCCTCTGCCAGAACACATTCGCCCCAGTAATCCTGAGCTGTCGACAGGCCCCAGGCAAACCAAAGACAGTCCTGTTGTAACATGCAAACTCAAACTTTCTAATGGAACTGAAGCTTGAGGAAAACATTCAGTCTCAGTGCTTTCGTTGTGGGTTTTGGCCCATGTGCCCAGAAGAACCAAGCGGTACTCAGCAAACTAAGAATCAAAGGAGGTTTATTTACACCGGTGGGCTCAGAGTCACTCTGCAGAGCCTGAGCCCTGAACAAAAGCAGGCAGGTAGATTTATGCATACTTGGATAGATTCTGCATACTTGGCGATCTTTTGTTTCGTGCTCACAGGAAAGGTAGTGCTCAGGGGAAAGGTAGGGTTTTACAGAGAGAATGTTGGAAAAATTCCTCCCGGACAGAGTAGCCATCTTAGATTTCTTTACGTCTTCCATATCACTTTGTTTGGCTGAATGTTCCATAAAGGACACAGGAGATTTGTTCTGTAAGAGAGGCATACAGGAAATCTATTCCAATGGCCTCTGAGGCTCAGACAGGGAGATAGATGTCCAGCAAATTAGTGTCTCCTTGGCATAAACTCTGAGCCTGCTTTTCCATTGTGCACACGCAGGCTGGGTTCCCCTCGCCCTGACCCCAATCATTCTTCCCTGGTTCGCCTGGCTGTATCTGTGGCGTCATTATATCTTTCATAATGTGGGAGCTTAATGATTTTGTAGAACGGTTTTATCTATAGACAATTACCAGGACATCTTTTGGCTCCAAGGTTTGGCACAGAGTGTATGGAAACCTGTCCCCGAAAGAGCATCTTTGAAAGTGGCGCCCCCTGGTGGCTCCTGGAGAAAAGCATTTTCTGCACTGGCAGACGGTACAACCTTGACAGGCCATTATCATGTGGTTGGGAATGGCTCACTAGGTGTCTGGGATGTCTCCTTGCCATGTTAGTGATCCTGTTACGGGCTTCAGGAAAAAAAGAAAAAGCAATCACGAATCAAGCTTTGGAAAGAAGCTATATTGGAACGAAGAAATCTATGTGAAGTCAAGCTTTGTCACATCTTTCTTGCTAATTTGGGCTGTATTAGGACAACGTCATCACAGGGACCAGAAGAGAGATAGAGAGCAAGATGAAAATGTAAATACAGTGATGCCATGGACTCCCCTTTCCCTGCCCTGGGATTGACGCTAAGCTTTAAAATGTCCCTGCCCGTGGCACTTCTGTGCTCCTTTCTCTTTTGAATCTCGTGACCAACCTGGGAGGCAGACATTCTCAGCACTTTCATTCTAAAGTTGAGAAAAACCAAAGCCCAGAGAGGTCGAGTGACTTATCCAAAGCCACACAGCGAAGAAATGACGATCCTGGCATCAGACCCGGGGGTTCTGTCTTCCAGGTACCCTACCTTCCGAGTCCCTCCCCTGCCCCTTTCTCTTCCACTCCGCGGGCTCCTTGGTTCGGCCCTTTCCTCCTGGCACTCGCTGAAACGTAGGCATCCGTGAAATTTCTCTTCGATGCATTTATCCTTTCTCCCCACAAATGATTTATGAGGGTCCCCCGCCTCTTGTATCTCCAAGAGCATCTCTTGGCAGATGCCCAGTCCCTCCCAGCCCCTGTGGGTATCTTAGGCTCAAATCCTCCCGTCTCCCGTGACATGGCTGTGGGTCTGAGGTCAGATCTGTGGGTCATGCTCCAGAAGGGCGCCACCCCCTGGTGAGACAGAGCCTGGCAGAACCTCTCACTCACCCCCTATCTGTGAGGGAAGAGAAGTTCAAGGAGGCAGGGCAGGCGGAAGCCCCCCCAGACAGCCCTCACCCCGACCGAGGTAATGGACTAGAAGCCACACTGTCTCCTGGGGGACTGCACGTGCCAGTGTCCCTGTCAAAGACTTCAAGCGTGCAAGGGAAGGGTCCCATCATGTCGCTGCTACTCCGCCCATCCATGTGGCTTCTGTAAAAACTAGACGGAGAGAGCAGATGACGGCAGACACTGTGACACCCCAACCGCAGCTCTGTGCCAGTGGCTTTCTTGTAAGCTATGTGCTTCCGGTCTCCGTAACTGGAACTTCTTCCAGGTCATAGGTGGGAATCTGTGAGAGAGGGTTGCTATCACTGAGCTGGTTGTTCTGGGCTTCTCCTGCCGGTAGACAAGGAGAGAGACCCCACTGGTGGGGTCTGTCGTCTCTGACTGATGCTAGACATTAGGATTGCTGCTCTCCAGCAGGGCGGGCAGTGACAGGTGGCTGCTCCCTAGGACACACTGGGACACTCCTGGTAAGCAGGCCCATGTGGCAGCTGCCAGCTTACAATGTCAGGGCATTAGGGCTCAGATCCCGTGGGTGTAGCGTCAACTCAGAATGTAGCCCCTCCACCTACTCAGAAGACCGATAGGTGCCCGGCCAAGGAAGGCAGTGCACGAAATGCTTTCTGCAGTGCCTCCTCCCAAGGGCATTTCCTGCTACTCCCAGAGATGTTGTCTGCTCCTGTGACCAAGCAGCACATCTTGCTCTTATCCGTCCTAGAAGGCAGCTGTTCCCCCAACGAGGTGACCCCTCCCTCCGCTTGTGTGCATAAAAGGCTCTGCTTGCTCTTGGTCAGCACCTTTATTCCTGCAGCTTCGACCAGCTGCTGCTGAAGCTTCCCTGCCTCGTGAGTAATAAGCGGCATTTCTCACCCCTCTGGTTGGTCCTCCTCGTGGTTCTTCTGGAATAATATATCCTAACCCAGGTGCAAGTTCCACGCCTGGGGTTCCTGCGTTACACTGGGCCATCCCATAAGCCAAGCAATCTAGACCGGCCAAACTGCTGGGCCAAGGAAAGGGAATCCTGCAAGGGGGATGAGAGAGAAGGGTGACGCGCACCAGCCACCACCTCAGGACCCGTCACAGCGCAGGACGGTAGCCAGCCCTGCTGCACCGAGTCCTGGGGAGATGGGGGCGGCTGGCACAGCGGAGGCGCTCTGGGGCAGGCAGAGGGGACTGGATTGCTATCTGTTACCGGAAGGAGGGAATCTTTTCCCAACATGTCATCCAGGTTCCTGATGTCTCGAATAAAGAACTGAGCAATACAATAGAAAAGGAAAGTTTTATTAGAAAGGAAAGCACACTTCCAGACAGAGGAAGCAGGCCTGAGCAAGAGAAGCGTGGCTCAAAAGGCCTGGTAATGGGGACTTCAGGGTTTTTATCCCTTTTTGCTGTGGGTGGTTACTTAGAGTGGGCTTCCTTGATTGACAACTAAGATGGACAGGACTCAGTGATTCATCATTTTGCGTTCTGCGCATGTTTGTTCCCAGAATTCAGTCTGTTATAATGATATTAATGAACTTCCGGGCATATGCATCGTATGATAATGATGGTATAATGAGGCTCAGGTGAGTCGAAGGTCGTTGGGGTCTTTATTGCGCAGGGATGAATGACTGGCTTAAACTGGTACCTAATTCTCTGCCTACTGGCTTCTTTGTGTGTGTTAAAAAAAATGCCTCTGGCTTGCTTAATTGTGGGCGGATTAGGGAGGACCCCTTCTAAGATAGGATGACCTCAGTGTCTTTGCTGGCAGACCCTAAAGCCCCTAACTAACTTTTCTGCCTACCTCTTTTCTAAGAGCCCTGAGTCTCCTTATTAGTATGAGTCTCCTTATTACTTTCTCATCTGCTTCCTGCTGAGAATGGCCGTAGTCCCTGCCTCCAGGGGTTTCATGGAGCTCTTTCCCTTCCTGCCTCAGTCAGGGTGGCGTCTTGGGTTTCCTGCTGAAGTGCCACCTCAGTCCCTAGACAAGGAAGATACAAACTTGTTATTTAAATCTTATATCTATTAATTTCTATGATTGATTTTCCCATTAAGTGAGTAAAGGGAAACAGGCTTGGTTAATACATTTCTTAAAGAGTAAAAAGAAAGACCTTTGGCTTGAAGTCCCCTCCCCCCTCAGACTCCAAGGGCTCTGCCTGGCTTAACACCATTTCTGCTTAACAATGGGCTGATGGCCCTTATCAATAGCCGGAGGATCTGAGTCGCCAGGGCAATTATCAGGATTTGAGAGGAGAGCGCCTTTTTTTCCAAAGAAAGGAGGGAAGAAAACTAGGTTTACTAAAAAAAATTAACTCTGCAAGAGAGGTCCCATTTCATTTCCTGGTAAAAGATTAAGGATGTTACAAGTGATGTCCCATCTCTTATTGGAGCTTCTTGTGCTTTGCCTCTTGCTCTTACCCCACGACTGACCTCTGGGGCAGGCAACTGCCCCTGTGCAAGCATAGCTGGGTGGTTAGTCACTCGCTTTCTGCCCTGGGCTTCCCTAAAGCCTCCGAGGGAGCCTCGGTGGGAAGCCACCCAGCCTCCACGCCCACGGGTGTCACAGTGCACCTCGGCCACTGGGAATGGAACCGGCAGGTGAACGCAACTTTAAGGCCTGGGTGGGAACCTGTGGAGCGTGCCTTCCTGTTTCTTGGAAGGCCCAGCAGAGTGAGCCCGGCGCCCACAGCGAACCAGAGCTCTCCAGGTTTCTGGGGACACATTCGTCCCAGCCTCCTGTTGGCTGGCCTGGATGATAGTCAAGGTTCAAGGCCGTGGCCTTGCAGAGAACTTGGCTCTCGCATTTTCCAGCTGCGTGGCTTCGGACAGGTGACTTCATCTCTCTGAGCTTCACCTCGTTCACCTGTAACATAGGAACAATAACAGGAGGAGGAGGAGAAGTGAGGTCAAGACATTTAGTCTCTTGTAGGGTCCATCAGGGTCAGCTGCATCTTGTGATAGTGACAGCATCTGTCTGTCAGCCCTCTCCTTGAAACTTTGTCTCCGGATTCTGATAACTGCTTTCTCCTCACTCTAGGATTATTTTTTGACAAACTAAGCTCCTCTTTCCCATCCTCTTGCTCTCTTACCCCTCCCGCCCCAACTCTTCTTACATTTATCAACATTTTTCTCTGGGAGGCCTCAACTCTTGCCACACTGAGATAATCCCATGCTCTCAACCAGCTTCCCAAGGTATCAGCTGATAACAGATTCAAGCGGGGGTTCTCCCTCTGGGGTCCAAGAGGGTTGTGTAGGATTTTGTGTCTGTCTGCATTTGTCTAGGAAGAGGATCCACACCCTAACCTAACCCTCCCTAACTCCCTCCCTCTAACATCCGTAAACCATACGAATTAAAAACCACTGGATATTAATTATCTGTCACTTCTCCCAGACTCGTCTGACTTTTATAGGTGACATTTAAATGGCCCAAAGAATGAATCTTTAATAGTAGAATTATTACGGCGGATTGCGCACATAACAGGGCCCGGAGGAGCCTGGGACCTCTTCAACTAGCCATGTACAAACTATGCCTGCCTGACAGCTGTGCTAATGCAGCGTAATGTATAGCTGTAGGTTTTATTATCCCAAAGTGGGAAAACAAAGTCTGAGAGATTCATGTGGGCTAATAAAGAAGCCAGATTTATTCTTCTCTAAAACTTTTTCAGAGTGGAAGAGAAAGAAAAAGACTAATAAAAAACGACATGCTAAATTACATGGACCAGAGAACATAGAATAAATCTCTCAACCACGGAGTTTGGCTGGCTGGCTGACGTAGGGGGAAAAAATGGACAAAGGAAAGGGAAAGGAAAGTCTCCCCCTTTTTTTCTCAGGGTGATCCAATATCTGTGTTTAAGAACCTGGAAGCGAGTGTGTATATGCTCTTGTTACTTAGCAGCATCAGGTGACCCAATATCCGGGGTAGGGCAGGACTTTTAGGGTAGAATTCTTCTTCCTTTTTCCTCTTTTCTTCCTCCCTCTCCCTTTGATTTTTACCAATGGCTATCTCAGATTTGCAGCGTGACCTTGAGCCAGGCACATAACCTTGCTGACAATTAGTTCCTTTCCTTCCTGGAGGGGTCGTGGGACTTGCATTAAATGAGAAAGCCACATTTGGTACCGTGTGTAGGTGCAGCAGTCAACTAAGAAATGTTAGTCCTTTCCCTTTGCAACAAAATCAACATCAGCCAGCCCCTAATGAGTCTAATTAACGAATGCGCATTTTAAAGACACACTGTGAGCAAGGAACTGCGGCTCATTGGCTTGCCTATAGGAGGGTTCCGGACACAAAGCGGCTGTCTGTTATTAACTGTTCAGGTAGGCTCTCCTCATTCTTGTTTTAAGGTGTGGAGGAGGCAGGGGTAGTTTTGAAATGCAAATGTGCATTGTGTTGCCATGACAAAGATGTTTCAAGGAAATAGAAAATCACAGAACTTCAGAACAGATTTTCAAACAAAATAACTCCATTTTTTTTTTTTTTGAGCCCAAATTGAGACAGAGGTTAGAGAAGGGTACAAGTGTTCCTTATGGGGACAGCAGGACAAAGCCATAGTGTCTAGAGATTGAGATACTTTCTTTTAAACCTCTTAAAGTATCAGAAATTGAAATGCCTTTTTTTGTATGCATTTAATGTAGGGTTTTTTTTAAAGTCTGAAAAAGCTGTTATTATACACAATATGCATCTTACAGACAATGTGGTTTTTACAAGTGAATGTGCTTTTGAAATCAGAGCTGACACTGCCCAAACCAATGATCCATCCAACATGAGACACTCTTGTTCTTGTCTGTACTGTGCACAGGTAGACCAGTTGACCAATGAGTGTCCTAGCACTATTATGGCAGAAGAGGTTGGTATCCTGCCCACCCCTCTGCATCTCTCTCCACGTGCCTTCATCTTCCTGTGCTTCTATTGTTATTGAACAAGGGTCCATGGCCCAATATGTGTGTAGGAGCCAAAACTATGATTCTGTCCTTTTTTTTTTTTACATTAGTCTTTGGGAAAAGAAAGAGCTATGAGCTATTTATTTAATAATGAGTTGACTTGTAGGAGCAGACACTGCTCACATCTGTCTCCCCGATCTGGGGTCCGGACAAGTTTTAAGAGTTAGGGAGGACAGGGTGGTATGAGGTAATTAATGTTGGTGGGGCAAGTTTTGATTGGAGGGTTTTGGAACTTGGCCAGTTACGGTATAGGGTCAAAGAATAAGAGAAAGCACAAGAGAATTCCAATCTGGCAGGGTCTGATTGGTCAGTCTCTCTTTGTTCATGTTGGGCCAGGGCACTGGACCATCTTTACTGAAGAAACTTTCACTTCGTAAAGGGCTCCAGTGGACACACTCTATGACTCGAGTTCTTTAGACTGAAGATTCTTGGTTCTAGGGCTGTCTCGAGGATAGGGGTGATACATGCGCTGTGCTGTTTCTGTAAATAACTCAAAGATTGCATCGATCACCAATCCGCTTCAAGGGAGCAGAACCGGTCTTAAGCTGGTCATTGTGATTTCTGTGCCGGTTCGTTATCCCGAGGGGCCCGCGGTACGATCTGCCTGTGCTCGGGGAGGGCTGGAAGTATCAGGGCGTGAACTAACTCCTCAGCCAACAAAGGCTAGGAGTTGGCGGAAAATACTGCAGATTCGTCACCTCTTTGATGGGGGACTCTGAATGTGTTCTCTATCATCTGCTCAGAGCGCCCCAGTGGTACTAAGCTCTGGTTGACACATAGGGCATCTTCTTTGAAAACGCATCCTCAGCTGCCTGTCCCTCCCTCCTGCCTCTGTTTCCTAGTCCTCCTGCAGATACATCAGGGATCCCCTCCCAAATAAAGACCTTGCACTAGAATGCTTGTGTGATGTTTCATTTTAGGTGTCTACTTGACTGAATCTGACTGCTGAGCTGGAACATTGCTCTAGTGCTGCCCTCAGTGCTTCTGCAGACCTCAAAGGCCTGCAGACCTCGACTAGAATCTACAACATCAGCTTTCTAGTTCCTGGGCCTTTGGACCACACCACTGGCTTTCCTGACTCTCCTGCCTGTAGATGGCAGAGTGTGGGACTTTGCAGTCTCCATGATCGTGTGAGCCATACAGCATTTTAAAATTTATATATATATATATATATATATATATATATATATATATATATATATATATGATTATACATATAATATATAATATATAACATATCATATATAAGGTATATATATCATATCATATATAACTCGTTGGTTCTGTTCTCTAGAGAACCTTGACTAATACATTTTGTCTCAGGCGCTGCTCCTGTGGGGAAGCCAGCCTGAGACAGCTGGCCATTTGAGACTTTATGGAGGCATTTCTACTTCAGGGACAGGAACTGTGAAGCCTTTTTCCAGAGGATCTTGTCAATATTGAAATAGCTGGGCAGCTCCCTTTAAAGCCAGATGACGCTGCTCAAATTCTAACATGCCTCTTCCCACCTGTGTAAGTTTGGGCAATATTTTAATCCGGTCAAGCCTCAGTTTTTTTTTTTTTTTTTTTAATCTGTCAAATGAAAGGAATAATCTCTTTCTCACAAGGCTAGAGTGAGGCTGAAAAAAAAACACACACACACAATGTCTTTTTACGTGACTTTGTCAATAGATGAAGCATATGCATATTATTTTATAATTGAGAGGCAACGTGACTCAGGAGAATAATATAGACTTGGGGGTCAAACACAGCTTGATCAGAGCTCTGATCTACTGCATCTCATCTGCTCTTCATCAACTAACATGACCACTTTGAGACTGATCTTCTCATTGGCCAGATGAATGAATTTTTGAGGGTACTAAGGGTATATCAGGGTACGAAGCTGTAACAAAGATGCCCCCAAATACAGTGATTTTAAGTATAAAGAAGTCTATTTTCTCTTGCACAAGAGTCTTAAGGTGAGTGCTTCAAGGCTGGAATCTCTACTCCATGAAGTCATTCAAGGATCCAGGTTCCTTCTACTTTGTTGCTCTGCCAACATCAGCGTGACAAAAGTGAGCTCCTCATCAGGATATCCATAGAATGGAAATTAGCAATTCCTTTTAAGGAGGTGACTTGGAAGCATCACATATCACCTCTGTTTATTTCCCATTGGTTAGATTTAGTAACATGGTCAAATCTAGTTGCAAGGAAGGTAGAAAAATGTCATTTCTAGCTATCATTTCTACCTATATGCATCTTACTAAACTTTGGAGGGGAATTTATTACTAAAAGAAGAAAAGTTACTGAGAAACAACTGGCAATTTTGCAATTGGGGTGATCTCGACCTTACTGGGCTGTCGTGAAGCTTAAATGAGATCCTGTCTGCCAAGAGCTGGCACACGACACAACCTTAATAATTCTGTTACTGTTCATCTTTATTGTTATAGCAGCAGATGGAGGCTTGGGATATTGAAGGTGAGTTGAGATGGGGGCATCTGGTAATGCAGTAGCATCCCTTCAAGGGGCCCCTTGGCAGAGCCAGAGCCTTCTCCCATCCCTGGTCCAAGTATTGCTGACCCACCTTGTGCTCTAGTCCTGTGAGCATCCCTGCCCTGGCTCCCTGAATCCCGCCTTAGTGAGCAAATCCACTTTCAAGCCATGGTGGACTATTATTACTGGGGGAATGCAACACTGATTGGGCTTACCACGGAGAAGTGGAACTTATTAAATCCAGACTCACCTTTTAAAACTTCTAGGGGCGCTCTCTAGCCTACCTACTTCAGTAAACTTTCATTTAAAGGGAGCATTTATCTATGGGGTGGCTGAATGAAGGAGAAAGGAAGAAAACCCAAAAAGAAAGGGATATGGTGAATAAGCAATGAGTCCAGGTACGAGCTCTGAGTTCCATACTTTCCTTCGCCCTGGACTTGCTGTGTGACTTTAAGCTTACCTCTGTGCCTCTCTGGTCCCACCTTTTCTCATCTTACTCTAGTTTTCTATGCGTCTAAGGCAGACCAGCCAACAGGTTTTCAAATACCTTATCTGGCCTGGCTTTTCCTGGGTTTATTTCGGAGGCAAAATTCATATTTGGGTTCAGTTTATCGTGGGATTTAGGAAAGAAGTCTTGTAATCCTTCCTTCTAGGGGTGTTTATTGCGTGTTGACTGTATACCAGGCCCTGCCATCTTGGGCTCAAGTTGCTCATGGTTAGACGGTGGTAGACAAGTAAACAGGTATGCAAGTAGAAAAGTACAGTGCAGTCTAAGGAGGGATGGAGGGTCGACTGAGTATGTCAGGGCTGACTATACCCAAAGACTTCAGAAAGTGGGCAGCAATTTGCATTAGTAATAACAGATAGTGATGTTTACTGAGTCTTTACTCTGTGCTAAGGGGTTTGTAAGCGGTATCTCACTAATCTTCCCTTTAGCCCTTGGAAGCAGGTTCTACTAGTCACACCGGTACCCAGATGAGAAAACTGAGGATCAGAGATGTTAAGTAACTCGCATCAAGTCACACAGCTAGTAAGATGCACAGCGGGGATGTGAAGCCAGGCTTTGTTGTCAGAATGTAGTCCCACAAACCAAATCCTGACCCATGGCCTGTTTTACCTGTAATGCAGATGGTGTGGCATGTAAAGCTGAAAGTAGTTACTATCTGGCCCTTCACAGAGAGGTGAAGTTGCTCGGTCAAGGTCATCGGCAGAGCTGGGATTAGCTTGCTGGCCACAGTCAGGTCCAGAATTCATTCTCTAACCACTGTGCCCACATGTCCTTTCAATCCTACCTGCAAGATCTGCTCCTTATGCTTAATTTTCACATTCGGTTTAGCACGAGGAGGAGAAAAAGGTACTTGTTAGAACTGGCTAGGAGCAGATGTCAAAATATTTTCTGCGGCACCAGAAATGTGCGTCGGAGAGGAAAATTGCGAGGTCTGGAACTTTCAATATTTGTCTTTGTGGTGACCACATAACGGGAGCTTTGGCAGCTCGCCTAAAATGGGCCGTCCGCTGGAGGCTGCGGGGACGGGCTGGAACAAGCAGTTGGAGGTAGTACGGAGCTCGTGGGGTTGCTGCGAGGGTGATACAAGGGAATATATGCAAAGTGCCTAGAACTGCGCCTGATGCCTCGTGAGGTGCACATAGGCTGTGTCGTGTCCTCAAGAGCGGTTCCCAAGGAATATTCTTAATTGAGAGCAATATTTGATTGACTCATTAGCTCCTCTCTCTGCTCTAGGTCTTTGCTTAAGCTGATTGTCTTACTCACAAGTGAGAGGGGTGTCTGCCCATCTCCCCTTGGAGGTACAGCCTCAAATTTGGGGCCAGCATCTAGGCGTTGGTACTCTCACTCCGTAAGAGCCTCATTCCGCTCCCCGGTCTGCTGCCACTGCTTTCTAGACTATACACAGGTTTGTCAAGAGTGATTATGACTTGTGGTGAGTTCTTGCTTGCTCGCTGATTTGTAATTCACCTGGTTCTCAGCTGTAGGACAACACAGATGTGCAGACCATGCCTCTGCCACCAGACTTTCTGGGTTCACACCTCAGCCTGCTCTCTCCGAGCTCAATCACTCCAGGCAAGGTACTTATCCTCAGTGAGTCTCAGCTTCCTCATCTGTAAAACGGAGTTGCTGTGGGATTGACAAGGGTACATGTGTAAGTGCTTAGAAGAGTCCTTAATAAGAAATGCTATTCCTTATTGTTGCTGTTATTATTTTACTATTATACCTTGGCATCGAGTGTTGCTAAAAATCCCCAAGCTTGGGCATTTTAAAAAATCTTGTTCATAAAACCCTCCACCCTACCCAACTGGGCACACTCCACATCCAGCGTCATTAAAAGAGCTATAGAGAAACAAACCACATTGGCTTGCATTTTGAAACCTAGTTCCCAGCAAAATAAAAGGCTTGGAGAAGATAAAAGAGATGCCTTTCGCGAAGCAGGGCTATTACTTACATGCTATAAGTGGTCAAATTATGGATCAATCAAAGGAGAATGGATGGCAGAGGAGGGAGGGCAGTTGTTCACTGCCCCCTTTCAGATGGTGCCACTTATTAATTCACATGTCATTGTTCCACAGGCACTTAGGGCCCGGGGAAATGATGGCCGTGCTTTCATATGCTAAGATGGAACAAATTGCGAGTGGAATGAATGAGCTAATGAGCAGAAATTGCTTTGCACAGTCTGGCACGTGAGGAACACTGCGGAAATGTTGGCTGGTAGGCCTCATGTAGGATGAAAGCTGCTCCTTCTAGGGCGTCACAGTGTGGGATACCTGCAGTGTGTGGAATGGCAGCCCCCCAAAAGATATGTCCATCCAGACCTAGGGACTGTGACCTCCTTTGGAAAAAGGGTCTTTGCAGCTGTAATCGAACTAAGGATCTTGAGATGAGATCATCCTGGATTATCAATTTGGTCCCAAATCGAACAGCAGGTGGATTTAAGAGCAATCCCGAAGATGATGGAGGGAGAGGTTGGAATGATACCCTCCCAGGAATGCCAAAGATTACGGCAGCCACCAGATGCTAAGACGTTGCTACTATTTAGAACAAAAGGAATGTCTTAGTGTCCTAGGGCCGCCATAACAAAATACCACAGGCTGTGTGGCTGAGACAACAGACATTTATTTTCTCACAGTTCTGGAGGCTGGAAGTCCAAGATCAAGGTGCTGGCTGATTTGGGTCCAGGTGAGATCTCTCCTCCTATCTTGCAAATGGCCGACCCCTCTCACTCTGTCTTTCTCTGTGCCCATGTGTTCCTCTTTCTCTCTCTTCTTCTTCTTTTAAGGATACTAATCCCATCGTGATGGCCCCACCTTACCTTATGACCTCATCTAACCCTGAGCACCTCCCAAAGGCCTCCTTTTCAAATACCATCACATTGTGGGGTAGGGCTCCAACGTATGAAATTTGAGGTGGGGGACACAAATGTTCAGTTCATAACAGAGAAGAACCTGGTTGATAGCAGGGACGGTAGGTGACAGTTTAGACTCATTTCCTTCACCTACAGATAAGTGTGTAAGGAGTTGGATGGACTAGACCAGAAGTTGGCTAATTTTTTTTATGTAAAGGACCAAATAGTAATATTTTCAGGTTTTGTGGGCCATGTGGTCTCTGTCACAAATAGTCAAGTCTGTAGTTGTAATGGGGAAGCAGTGACAGATAGTACGTAAATGAATTGATGAGGCTGTTCTGATAAAACTTTATTTACAAAAATAGGTAGTATTGGAAATAACTCAAATGTCTATCAACAGACGAATAGGTAAAAGAAAATGTGGTTTATCCACACAATGGAATAGTATGCAGCCATAAAAAAGAAACAAAGCACGAATACATGTTCTGATGTGGATGAAACTTGAAATTATTATGCTCAGTGAAAGAAGCCAGACACAAAAGGTCACATATTGTAGGATTCTATTAAACAAAATATTCGGAATAGGCAAATCCTTAGAGACGAAAAGTAGATTAGTGGTTGCCAGAGGCTGGAGAGAGGGGACAATGGGGAGTGACTGCTTCATGGGTCCTGAGTTTCTTTTTGGATGATGAAAATGTTTTGGAACTAGAGAGAGGTGATGCTTGCACAAGAAGGTGAATAGAAATGCCATTGAATTAGAACTTTGGATAATTTTATGTGACTTGAATTTTACCTGAGTAAAAAAAAAAGAGGACGGGATTGAACTCTGGGCTGTAGTTTGCTGACTGCTGAACTAGATTATCTTGAAGGTGTCAAAGATTTAAGATTTATTCTTTGGTGGAAGGGTAGAGTGGGGCCTTGGATATTTTAAGGTAGTTCTGATCCTCTTTCTTGATTCTTGTGCTACTATTTCAGAGAGAAGCAACTGGCTTTAAAATTGCAGAATTACAACACAAATCATAAAGGCAACCCACACGAGCAATTTGACATTTTCTAGTAGCTCCTTTAAACAAGCAAAGAAACAGGTGAGATCAATTTTTTTCTAATACCGATATTTATTCATTTAATAAATAAAATAAAGCATATTAACATATTTTATTAAACCTTACTCCCCATTTTCATCCCAATATCTTATGGACTTGATTTCTCTTCTTATTTGAATAGTCTCTCCAAGATTTTCATTGCGGTCATCCTTACATAGAAAACAAAACATATACGAAAAAACAAAAATGAAAAACTATCACTTTTCAGTGTTTTAACACTTGGAAGGTATCATTTGTAACCCTGCCCCTAGTTTAACATTTGGAAACCTGAGCTGAATCCAACCTATTTTTATTCTTTGTGGAGGTAAGACAAATTTTTATAACATACTTTGTTTAATACAATATATTAAAGATAGTGTTGTTTTGACATGCAGCCACCATAAAAATTGAACAAGTATTTTGCATCCTTTTGGGGGTACAAAGCCTCTGAAGAACTATCTAATCTGATCTCCAGTCTGGGGGACACCCGTTAGAGGATCGGAAAGTCTCTGCTTGAATGCACTGAGTAATTCATTCTGCCACAAAAGGCAGTAGACAGGATTTCTGGAATCACACTGTCATTAGAAAGGGCTTCTTCATATAGTGTGGAAGTTGCTTCTCTCTAAGCTCCAGGCAGTGGGTCCTCCTCGGTCCTGTCTTCTGGGGTGAACAGGTCTGCAACCTTTTCTCTCTGCAGGGGCTTTGAGATGATTTGTAATCCCTACCCACCCCCAGCTAGAATCAATGGCTTAGCTCAGCAAACATGTATCAAACACCTGCCACCATGCTGGGCTCACTGCCTGGAAAAAGGTTATACCAAGAGAGTGATGTGGGTGGTGGCTTTCTTCACCAAGACTTAAAGGAGCATCCTTGTTGCTTACACTTTTCCAGGGAAGCATTGTCCAAATTAGAGCCTAAGATACACCTGACATCTCTATGGCGCTCATTCGTTTTCCTTCTCCTTGTGGGCAAATCTGGGGTCAAACTCTCTTGAGCTGGGAAGGTCGCTCAAAGGATGAAGATTCAGGTATAATATTAGTTTCCAGAGCAAACAAAAGTAAGTCCAGCAGTGACAATGGAGACAATAACAGTGACAACCAAACACTCATTGTGCACTCCCTTTCCCTTCGAAATTTCCCAACATTCCTTGGAATAGGTGTTATTTCCTCCTTTATGAGAATGATACAAGTGCAGCCGAGGGAGGTCATGTAGCTTGCTCGAGTCACACGGAGGCAAGGGAAGAGCCGGGAACTAAATACTCACCTGTCTGAATCCTAAACCCACACTAGAAATTAAATTCTGCATTTCAGGTTGTCCTTCCCCCTTCCATCCTTCCCTTCTTCCTTCCATTCCTCGCTCCGTTTCTGAGCTATTTATTCATGCTAAGTAGCGAGGATACAAAGCAGGCACAACTTCTGGCTGAGAAACAGTCCAGTAGGAAGGGCTTAGAGCCACAGGAAACAGCCACGACTAATTTCAGACGCCCAGTCCTTACTTAACATAATATTTGCAACAATAACTTGGGGAGGCAGCAGAGGCTGTGATAGAAAGAAATGATTTGGTATCAGCTTCATTGCTTTCCCACTGACCCCCTGCCTGGCCTTCGGAACCCCTCACCTCCTCTCTTTGAGGAATTTTCTCATCTGTGAAAGGGACATGAAAAGAAAGAAAGTAAGATGGGAGGAAATCTGTGCCAAAGTTTACTTTTGGGACAAGGGAGGTAATGTTTGTGAAGGCACTTGGAAATGATAAAGACCATTGATGATAATCGTGGTGATGGTTGTTATTGGGCTAAATTATATGAAATTGCTAATGTTAGACCATTTTCAACCTCCAAAACTGGCAGTTTCAATACAGTTCAACTGTAGTTCATGCTGAGGGTTTACTAGCTAACCATTATCTACCTTTATATAACAAATGAGCACTAAGATATATCATCTAATACAGGAATTGACCTTTGAATAGAATGTTAAAAAAAACACGCAGAAAGACTAAATCTGGCGTTTCTCAGAGAATAAAGTGTATGCCATTCTGTGGGTATGAAAGACCATTCCAGGGGGTCACCAGTCCTGACATTAAATGACTTTGAATTCTATAGTGAAAATCAGTTCTCTTTCAATTCCCTCTCATTCCTCTGATTACTCAGAGCCGAATCTCAGTATGGCATCATGGGTCTTTAACACTTGCTGACATGTTGTTTAGACAAGACAGAAACGGCATCAGGCTCAGAATCTCCAGTGGGCTCCAATCTCTCGGTTTTTGTTATATTTACATTTACAGCTTATTACGAAAAAGAATGCCAGGTTTCCATTCATAGTGATAAAAGGACTTATTGGAAGAGTCATTTAGGTAAGAAAAGCAATTCGATTTAAAGAAAACTATTAAGTAATTAGAGAGATCCCGCCAAATGGTGGAGGTGATATGAACCTTACAATATTAAGAGATATTGCCCTAATTAAATGTATGAGTGAGTGTGTGTGTGTGTGTGTGTGTGTTCAAACACACACTCTACAAGTTTACTTTCCTAACCGTAGAGGAAGTCCCTGTGATCAAGTGTTTATAAACCAAGATAAATCATTTTGAACAGCAAACAGCAGCGCACAATTAAAATCCCTCAACAATTAAAGGGCAAAGCTGTCACCTGTTATGAAAATCTACCAGAGTTAATAAGGCAACAACAAAAAAGTTATTTTAGGAAGGTGTCAAAACTGTATCAACAGCCCCAAACCTAAGCAAATTTCCTTTCTTCTTTGGGTAGAAAAGAGTGAGCCAGATGACCTTGGCTTTTGTCTAACCTAGTAAGGCTGGCCTTGTGGCTGGCAACCACATTTAATGGGGGATATGTGTAGAGAAGAGATAGTGCCTAGAATTCATTCTTAACTGAAGAATCAAAATTAAATCAGGCATGCACAGGATGCTTACTAAAATCTCAAAATCGCAGGCAGGAGGGTGAGGGAGCATCTTTTGTATTCCAGGGGAATCGAAATGGCAAAGCCTTTTTTGAAGAGCTGTGTCTCATTCAAAAGGTGGGGTCCTTCTACAAGACATCTAGCCTGGTCTCTGACAAACCATCCATGACACAAAAGTTAAAACAAAGCAGTGGGATTGTTCTAGGTTAACGGATAGTAAAGAGATATGTCAACTAAGTGACACACATGACCCTTGACTGGATTCTTGATTTATTAAAAAAGAAAATAACTGAAAGGACAGTACTGGGATTATTGGGAAGATGTTAATATGGGCGGCAAAGATGTAATGTAATTGTATCACTGTTAAATCTCAGGTGTGATAATGATGCTATTGCACAATGGATCATGCTGGAAAATGAATTTGTTTGAGGGACTATATATGTTGAAGTACTTAGAGATGAAATGTCATGATGCCGAAAATCATTTTCAAATAGTTCAGTAAAAAATGTGCAGAGAGAGGAACAGATAGGGCAAAGTGTTAATGATGAGTAAACCTAGATGAACCTAGGTGTTCATTATGCTATTATTTTAACTTTTCTATAGTTAACTTTTCTTTTTTTATAAATAAAGAGTTGGGGATATTTTTCCAACTGCACTAATGGGCTGGAGAAAGATAGGATTGGACTCCTTGCCTTGTAATTTTCTTTGCTTCTACGGACACGAGAATTTGGCAGTATAAGTGTAAGTATAGAGCTCCTTAGAGGTTCCGGTTTGAGTGAATGATTTCTTGTTAGCGCATCCTCTGTGTGAACAAGGCTCATAGGGAAAATTATTTTCTTCTGGCTTTAGAGGTATTAAGACCTTAGACTCCCCCTTTGTGTTATGAATTTTATTCTTTGCCGGATCTTGCTCTCCCTGCCTCCCAGGCATCTCAGGCTTATGCCACCTCCCTCTTGTACCAGGGCAACGATTCTGAGTATTGGTGAATATAAACAGCACATATTCAAAAGCTTCTATTCCTGCACTCATAGAAGACATCACCAGTCGATTTCAACACAATGATCCAGCCAGCCACCGCTAATCAATTGCAGAGAAAGCATCACTTGACATCCTGGATAATGTCCCCACCCCCCTGCACCCCAAGTTTTCAAGTGAAACAAGCGTAAATCTGAATGACTCTCCACCTGATACAAAATGGTGTTCTGGTTCTCATGGGAACTCATCACTCTCCACTGCCTTCTCTTACCAACATGATAAAACAGATGCTTTATCTTGCTTTAAATTCTCTGCAAACATTTAGTGGGATTCTAGGTGCTCCTGTGTGCTCACCACGAAGTCAGTTTCTCCATCTGGGGAAGCTGCTGCTCCCGTGGTTCCCGCCACTGAGCTGATGGGGCTGCGTTCCCTCCGCCAGAGGTGCCTTTTGTCTATTTTCCTGGCCTGGGAATTTCTTTCCGGTGATCTGCTAGGACCCTTGGTGCCAACACTTAAAAACATATATCTTTATCGAGGCATATTTTACATCATGCATAATTCATCCATTGCAAGTATACAATTTGATGCTCTTTTAGCAAATTTCTCGAGTTGTGCACTGTCTCCACCGCCCTAATGAGGACCCTCGTGCCTGTTAACTGAGGCTTTTAGACTCAGACTGGGACTTACAGCATCGGCCCCCCTGGTTCCCAGGCCTTTGGGTTTGGACCGGAACTACAACACTGTCTTTTCTGGACTTCCAGCTTGCAGACAGCAGGCTGTAGGCTTTTCAGCCTCCACAATCACATGAACAAATTGCTCATAATAAATCTCTCTCTCTCTCTAAATATATTTATAAATATATATATTTAGGGTTCTGCAGAACCCTAAAATAGAGTTCATACAGAAAAACTGGTCTTTTTCTCTTTCCGCCTCTGTGACAAGAGGAAAAGGAAGTACAGATGTGCGTGCTATGGGCTCGCCACACAACTGCCCCATGATTGGGGTCTGTAGAAAGGGCTTGGGCTGTAGTGTGCACAGCTGGTGGTGTCAGTAAAAGGCTCCTTTTTGCTTGTTTTTCGGTGGCTAATCCTGGCAGCAGAATGCACTGGAGATATCGGGGCAGATGGAGTGGAGAACGTGCCAGTGGAAAGAAATACCTGGGGAAGTGCTTCACAAAAGGGAACCAGAGTCCCCTTATCCTAAGCAAATGCCGTGGAATTACAAGATCTTGGGGCTGGAGAAGATGTGAGGCAGATCGGCCTGGAACATGTATCAAACCCCTGCTGTTTGCTAGGCCATATTGCTTTACTAGTCTGCAGAGCCCATAACTCATAGAACCCTCTTTCAGTATCCAAGACTAGATCACCTCTACAGTATCCCTAAAGGATGCTCTTCCTCTTTAACTTGATCACTTTCAGAGATGACGTGCCTCCTGGCTTACCTGGGTAAGGGAGCCAATATAACGCTCTCCTGCTTAAATATCACCACGTGCAGAAATGACACCTTGTTTGATGACGAGCATAAGGAAAAGTGTGTGTCTTTTTCTCTTACCTTTTCTAAATGCCAGGTTCCTATTAGAGGTGAGTATGCAGATGGCAGGATTTGGATTTGTTTCTTTTGTCTGCATTATTTTTTATTTCATCGGAAGAAGCTTTTGGGACAATCTTTTAATGTGGTTGGCATTCTTGGTTATTATACTTTGGATTCTCTTCTCAGCACTCCAATCAGGTGCTGCCACTCCACGGAGGTCATACTTGTCAAGGACACTGGTGACCTCCAGATTGCCAGATTCGGTGTTGTTATTATTTTACTTTTTATATCAGCAGCATTTAAAACAGTGGCTCATTGCTGCCTTCTTAGGATACTTTTTCTTCTTGGCTTTGATGTTCACTCACTCTTTTGGTTTTTCTCCTCTTCATCAGAGGTCACTTTACGATTTTCCTTTCTCACTTCATTTCCTTTGACTCTTTGTTATCCTCTGCCCCAGACATGGATCAACCATTTCTTCATCACTCCCTGGTTTCTCCTGGTTGGGAATGGTACTTAGAGACCGCACTCTGGGTGCCAGGGGTGCTCACTGTTCCCTAACCAAACATTGCTTCTAGTTCTTTTATTGGTTAGAGCCGGTGCCTTTTTTTTTTTTGAAAGATAGAATACATCTTGAATTTATAAAGAGACTTCTAATTCAGACTCGGGATTGGTAGGGTTTTACATAACCTCTTCCCTCTGCGTCAGGATCTTCTTTCTTCCATACCCAAATTTTTAATTGCCGAAGAAACCAACATAATTACTCATTTGCTTTGTCCCATAACACAGGAAAACACTACAACACTACTATTAATTAATAGCAACACTACTATTAATGATTTGATCAGGAAAGCAGTTAAAAAAATTTTTTTTTGCAATCCTTTTTTTTTCTTGTCTTTCATGTATATCTTACTAGGCTTATTCTGACCTATGATCTGAAATGCCCCTCCATCCTATCATTCTTTACCCCTTCATCTTATTTTTTTTTTGTACTGCATTTTTTTTTTGTATCAATTGGCTGATTAATTGATTATAAGCTCCTTGAGATCATAGTCTTTTCCCTGCCTTTTTCCCTCGTCCCGAGATCCCCAGTGCCTTGTACATAATAGATGCTCAATACATGTTGGTTCCATGGGTACCTGAATAAATAGCAAATCCTTTGCCTGGTAAATGATCCTCATGCTCCTTCTCAATCTCCCTCAGTACAGGGTGCTCCTTGAAGATGAGACCATGCCTTATTCATCTCTGAACCTTAGTGCCTCTTCGAATGGCACTTAGTAAGATCCTAGCAAGGATAAACCTAAGTTATGTGAAACCTTAAGCCTACAATTTGAGGGGCCTTATTTAAATAAAAGAATACAGAATTACAAATACTAAATTAGGTAGAAGGCCTTGGAAGGAACCCATCTAAGAGAAGTCCCCTGAAGCTAAAACCTCCTTACTTTCAGGGAAAACCGATCTCTAGGGCTCATTAAATGTCTGTTGAATGAGTGGATGAGTCAAAGGTAGATTTTAAATGTCTTATTTTACTGGTTTCATTTTTCCGTGGGTAGAAACACAAAGAAAGGTATAGCAGTAAGACAGAACAACCTGCTCCATTTTATTCTCGCACATAATTAGGATACTTATTTTATCTTTCCAACTTAAGGCAGTTTTAACCTCAGGTTTGTACCCAATGGAAAAAAAAATAATCAGGTATCATGGCATTGCACTGAGGCTACTGTATTAAGCAGATGTCATTTTGGCATTTCTGCTCTCCATTCTCCTTTCTGTTGCTAACATCACATCTGTTTCCTTTTGGAGAATCATCCTCTGCCTCCTAGATCAGGGTGTGCCCCCCAGATCTGTTAAGTTAGCACATTTCAACCCCCGGCTCCAGTGACTAAATTAACAGTCACTTATGTATCCTGTCTACCTGCACTAGTCACTGTTCTAAGCATCTTACAAATTCATATGAATCCATTTAATCTTCACCACCACCCGTTGAAGGAAAGTAAAATATCCATATTTTGTAGATGGAGAAATGAAGGCACAGAGGGGTTAAGGCTATTGTTCAATGTCTCCAGAAGGCAAGTGATGGAGCAGGGATTTGAACCTCGACGGTATAGCTCTTGGCCACCCCATTGGGTCGCATCTCGATTAGTTCAGGTAAGAAAGAAGACAGCGAAGCCAGTCCTATGAGTCTTAATCCCACACTTCGGAACATAGGGGAGGATTTCTCTTTCCATAAGAATACCTACCAGTTCAGGTGATGAAAACTGGAAGCGTCCATGGCCACAGTGTAGAGTTAGGAAAGGTTGTGCCACCTGGAGGATAGATGGGGACCTTCTGGTGGAGACCCTGATGACTTAGGTGCCTTATTATCAGCCTATCTATGAAGACCTACCTCTGGGCTTCTCACTTGTGAACCAAGATGTTTCCTGTACTTCTTAAGGGTTTGAGTTGGGTTTTCCCTACTTTGCATCTTGGTGTCTGGCCGCAATGATTTTCACAGAAGGGCTTGAGGAAGCATCCCCCTTGGGATCCTGCAAAGGAACGGTGTCCCCAGACTCTTGGAAACCATCTTCCCATCGGCAGCATGGTGTATGGAGGACATGGACAGTGGAGGCAGAGGGCATGGATTTGATTCCCAGTTGGGCGACTCTGGGTAAATCCCTTAAACTCTCTGAGTCCTGGGGATATGGCAAAAACTGCCTCTGTGGGTTGTGGGTGTGACTTTAATAAGATGACACGGTCAAGAGCTCCTGGCACATAGTACGTGCTTCATGTACAGGAGTCTTCTTGTCTTCTCTGTCCCCTATCTGTCCTTGTTAGTCAGACTCTTCCAGAGAAACAGAACCAATAGTGTGTGTGTAAAAGTATTTACCCATATGTATTTAAATAGATCTAAATATATTTTTATATAAATATATAACTAAATCAATGTATTTAAATTTGTTTACATTAAGGAGTTGAATCAAACAATGTTGGGGGCTGGTAAGTCCCAAATATGTAGGGCAAAATCCAGGCAGAGTTTTATGTTGTCATTTTGAGGCAGAATTCCTTCTTTGAGAAACCTGAGTTTTGCCCTTAAGACCTTCAACTGATTAGACGAGGCCCACCTGCATTATGGAGCATAATTTTCTCTCCCTAACTCCATCTGATTGTAGATGTTAGTCACATCTACATGATACCTTCACAGCAACATATAGACTAGCATTTGACCGAGACAACTGGGCACCAGAGCCTGGCCAAGCTGACGCACAAAATTAACTGCCACATTCGCTGATATAACTTCTGTGGGCCTCAGTTTCCCCATCTTTTACCTGGAGCACAGGCTTTGCCTTGACCTTCAAGCTTCTTCTCTCTAAATGGGAATAATGAACCAGGAAACTGTGTAAGGGTGAGTGAGGGCAAGCCTGGGAGCAGGATGGAGATGGTCCTGGGCAGAGTCCTCATTGTCATGGTAAGAAAGATCCCACAAGCTGAGGCCTTTTGTTCCCTGAATCCCTGAATCATCATCTCAGGGGAGGAGAATGAAACATCTGAGCTTGAAGGTGGCTGTTGGCATGTACCAGAGCTATTTATATGACTTCCCAGCTCTTCCACAAAGACAATTTCAGCCCCAGAAAAGAGAAACACAGCATCCTGGGTAGAAGCCCTGAGCACACAGACATGCACAGTCTCTTATAATCCTATCGAGAGGCCTCCTTGTTTGCCCTGGAGTCTCACGCTGAAGGGCGGGAGTGGGGGGAGGCAGGAGAGAAGGAGGAAGAGGAGGAGAAGTAGAATGACAGATGACTACCTAAAGGACACACACACACACACACACACACACACACTCACACATTTGCAAACTAGAGAGCAGAAGTTGCATTCTGGTTCTGGTATGTCCTCATTATTCTGGCTTGGGTGGGCAAGTCAAGGGACCTCTCTGACCCTCACTCAGCCTCTTTAGGTGTGAAAGGGGAGTCATGGTAATAATATCTGGTATGCAGGGATGTGGTAAGGATGACACCAAATAATACACACGCAGGGCCTTTCATTTTCTCTGTCTCCACATGGCCTGGTGGGTGAAGGCTCCTGAAGCAGCAGATCAGAGGGTCGTCCCTAGGCTGTATCTGGTCGTGCTCACCGCATGCCTCTCAGGTCCTACCCAGTGCTGCTGCTGGCCTCTCTGAGGTCAAGTTCAACTCTCAGTCAACTTGGGTCTTGGTGTTTATGTTTATTTTGAGCAGGGAATGTTATGGTAAGGAAAGAGAGAACTATTAATGAACGTATTATTTAATGATGGGAGATAATAAGCAGCTGCCCTAATTGTATTATGAGCCTGTCACTTGAAGTTTATACTATGATTCAAGCTCAATGTTTGAAGTATTTTTAAGTGGGAGCCCAGCTTTTTCAAGTACAGAAAAAAAAAAAAAGAACAATTACCCCAAAGTGGTAAAATTAACATCTCTTCATTCTTGGCTCTCTAAAAAGCTTTTTGATTATATACCCCCTTCATGGTTTATCCAGGCAACTGAGGCTAAGGCAATTAGATCATTTCCACCCTATTGATGAAATGCTTCCGCAAAATAATTCTTGGTATTTGGAAAGGCCAGATGGTGAACATGAAGGCTTTTTGAGTGCTTTGAAGGTCAAAGGGTATGTTTACCTTTACCCTGTCTTAGTAACTGTGGTAACCCTGAGAGGCATCTGTTACGTTGCCCATTTTGCAGATGATGTCACCAAGGCTCAGAGGGGCGATGTGACTTGTCCTAAAAGGCAGAGCTGGTGCCCTAACCATAACCCTAAACGGTCCATCGAGGACCAAATGAGGAGTGAACACAGCAGAGGCATTTTCGAGAACTGCTTCGGGAAGGGCCAAGCTGTGGAAAATCACCGTGTCCGATCGGTTTTTCAGCGGCCCTAATGATGCGATGTGTTTTGATCGAAATTGGATTCTACAGACCAGTCACAAATCCGTTCTGAGCCCCGATTTCACCCTATCTTTACCCTCTCTCTCTGAGCCTGTTTCCATCCATCTGTATGGAACAACTGGGTGTCCAAAGGGTCAGCACCCCATAAATGAGGTCTGAGCTGCTTCCACTTGGTAGATAGTTATGCGGTTATGTTTATAATTACCTTTTCTTTATGGCTAACAGTATTGGCTTTTCAATTACCGTAGTGATGTACAATTTTATTTTACAGTAAATACATTTAAGGTTTTTTTTTTTTTTTTGCCATTGTGTAGATATAAAGACATTTAAGTAGATAATAGAGGTGGTGGCAGATATGATAATAACATTCATTGCCAAGGTTGACTGAGTGCTTACGATGGGCCAAGCATGATTCTCAGCGCTCTTTCTACTTAACTCATGTGATCCTCACAACCACTGAGATTGGTTCTACTCCTAGCTTCACTTTATAATGGAGCAAACGGAGGTAAAGAGACTTAAATATTTTGCTAAGGTTGCAAGACCAAACAGTAAGAGGTGGAGCTGGGATTTGAACCCAGACCCCTGACTCCAGGGTCTGTGCTCCTATGTGGTTGCACACGTGTGGTACCAATGAGTGATGTTCGGGGAACACTGGCCAAGGTTGTATCCGGGGTGGTCAATGTGCCCCAGTTTGTTGGTGATGAGTTTTAAACCTGAAAGTCCCAAATCCAGGGACTTTCAGGACTATCTCCTAGTTGTGTGTCAGTCTTTTCCAATCTCTTCGGAGATCACAGTGACGTGAGCCAAGCAGATGTCAGCAGCCAAAACATGCCAGGTCTGTAAGGGATGCGAGGAGTAAACACATAACGTAACATCCAGAAACCCTGGTCTAAAAATAGCAGAATGAAGCGCCTCACTGCTGTTTGTGTGACCAACAGTGGCACTTGCTTGATCTGTGTACACAGAGTGAAAACATCCTCTATCTTTACAGCGGACTAACAAGTGTTCTTGTCCGGATCAACAGAAAGTCTGAATCTTGGCACACAGCCATATTTTATGAAGAATAAAGAGACCTCGTTGGCATACCTGAAATAACAGAAATGATGATGGTGATGTTGTTGATGATGATGATGATGATGATGATGTTGATGATGATGATGATGATGGTGATGATAACAGTTGCTTAAATCGCTCTTCTTCAACATAGCCCTAAGCACTTTATTATGTGCATTATCTTAATTAATCTACACAATCCCTACGAGTTGATAATAGTATCGCTTTTATTTTACAGATGAGGAAACAGAGGCACAGAAAGGTTTTAAAAATTGCCAAGCTCACACAGCTAGGGAGTAATGAGGCACAGACTCTGTCTCAGGCAGCCTTTCTTCAGGGCCAGGGCTTTTAATCCTGCAGAAGACATGGCCCATGGTGAAGTTTCATAGATGAAAATGTGCCCTGGGTTCTGTCTCAATCTTTTTCATGACTGCATAGTATCCCACCTATGGCTGTATTGTAACTTATTCGTTTAGTTTCCCCCTGATGGTCATGTTGGTTATTCTCATGTTTTCCTATTATCAATAGTTCTGCAAAATACATGCACATCTCCGTCTCCTAGTGCATGCTGTTGAGTATTTCTCTAGGATGATGCGATGGGCAGAATTCTAAGACATCCCCAAGATTTCAGTCTTTGGGTTATCCTAACCTAGGTATTTCCATGAAGGGATGATGTTGCAGATGTAATTACAGCCCCAAGCCAGTTAAGTTCAGATATGAAGGGTTATCCAGATGGGACGATCCTGATCCCATGAGCCCTTTAAAAGCAGAGCGTATTCTCTGTGAACAGAGGAGGGAGCCAGAAAGATCAGAAGCACGAGAATGTGCAAGGTCGTTGGCTTGAAGGTGGAGAGTCTGTGTGAAGAGGAATTTGAGTGGCCTCTAGAAGCTGAGAGTGCCTCTCGATTGTCAACCAGCAAGGCACTGGGGACTTCAGTCCTGAACGGCAAGGAGGTGCATTCTGCCAGTACCAGGGCTAAGCATCGGAAAGGCCCCCGAGCTCTAGATAAGGGCACAGTGACCGATACCATGATGTCAGTCTGAACTTCTGACCTATGGAACTGTGAGCTAATAAGTGGAAACTGTTCAAGCTAGTAATTTGTTACACAGCGATAGACAACGAATACAGATGGTTTCTGAGAAGCAGAATTAAAAGGTTACCTTCGCTTAAAATCTTAATTAAGTCCACACAAATTTGTCTGGCCCGTCTAAGCCAGGCTGGCGCCAGGCTTTGGGGAACACGGCAGGGAACACTTAAATCACAAAATCTGTATACATCTTGGAGCTGACATTCTATGGGGGTGTTTTTTTTTTTTTTTCAGAGCGTAGTCAGTAAATGAAGAAATATGTGTAACATACGTATATCCATTGTAGGTACAATGGAAAGAGAGAAGATGGGGGAGGGACAGAGCAGAGAGAGAGATAATGTATGTGCATATGCGTGGGAATAAGCATGGGGCTGGGAACACGTTTAATATGTGACTAAAGACTCGCAAGGAATGAGCCATCCAGAAAAGCATTCCAGCTAAAGGGCATGGCAAGTGCCAAGGCCCTGAGGCAGGACATGTCTGGTGAGGTCAAGATTTTAGGGCAGCGTGAGGAAGAAGAGAGTAGTAGGAATCGAGGTCAGGTAGGTCATGGCATCCAGAAAGGCAGAGCCCCCATGTTTTGTGCCGATGACAGAGTTCTCCGCCATGTGTGTGGAACCCCTCTCTCTACCCTCTTACCCTGTCCAGTATTTGCTCGAATCAAATGCAGCATGTTTGGTCAGTTGGATGAATGAATAATGGCGCCTCCTTCTTCTAACCTGCACTTCTGGGTCACGAGTGAGGATGGAATCTTTCTCGATCTCCATCGGTCGGCATACCTCTTTCTTCCCCTTCCCCCTGTATATGCATCTGTGTCTGTCACGAAGAAAAAAGCTTGATATATCTGTATAGACCCGACTGGATAAGGGGTAGAGCAAGGCTGTCCCAGGTTTTCTACTTCATCATGTGTGGACATACCTATGTGCTATGTATAAATTCTCTCCTTTCCTCTCCTACTGAAAAACCCTCATCAGAATGCCGTGAATGAAACACGTTTCACAGGAATAACCTTGACCCTACTCCTACGTATATTTGCAACACTTGGCACTTGGTTATTAGCAATAGATTACTCGGTAATCAGCTCACAACCGCTGGCGACACACTACACCTGGGTTGAGAATTGCTGGCAGAGCGTGGGCAGCAGAAGTGAGCATGTGCGTCTGTGTGTGTGTTGAATGAGTAAGAGAGGGCGAGCAGACTTTCACTGCCTTTCTCCCTTAGGTGCCACCTACCTCATCATCCCAAGAGACTGTAGCCTTGAAAGCCGGCTCTCCAAGGGCCTAGTGTAGGTGTGTGTCCTCGGGGCTTCCCCCTTGCTCCCAGCTGAGTCCTCTTCTGGGGAGGACCGCCTATAAAAGGAGAAGGCTGTCTTGGACTGGGGCCCCAATGAGGCCTTTACTTTGAGGGCATGGTCACGGCCACGTGAAGACAGAAGCAGAGATGGGGGTGATGCTTCTACGAGCCGAGGAATACCAAGATTGCCAGCAGACCACAGGGAGCTAGGAGAGAGGCAGGGGACAGATTCCTCTTTCTAGCCCTCAGAAGGAACCAGCTCTGTTGACACCTGGATCTTGGACCTCTGGCCTCCAGAATCTCGAGACAACCAATTCCTGTTGTTTACACCATCCAGGTTGTGGTACTCTGTTGCAAGCAGTTTGGAAGAGTGGAGTGTCGAGTTTGGGGAGGGGGCATCTCCAGGATGTAAATAAAGAGGTAAGAGTTCAGCATGAGGTTTAAAACATCACTTGCCCAGTCACAGGAAGGGAGAGTGGTGGACGGAGGGCTTTGGGGTCAGACCTGGGTTTAACATCCGGCTGTCCTGTGTGAGCTCAGGCCGGTTGGTTACCTTCTCTGAGCCTCCGAGCACCTGTACTTCCTAAAAGCACCATGTGATCAGTCAAGAATTTATTCCTAAGGCCCATTTTATAACGTAAAATGCTATAACTGATGAGGAACATTAAATAAAACAGAACTCCGTTCCACGTTTCCACAGACGTTTGTTGAGAATGTAACGCGAGGCGCTTCGTCTAAAGGTTACAAAGTGGTTGTGTCCTTTGGGGCATCTTCTCTCCTTTTATAGGCAGGGCTGCCCGAGGCGTTAAAAAATAGGACTCTCGGACACGTGGACTGACAGCACTGCCTTCTTTTCCTGGTGACTCACCCTGTGTCCAGCAAAGTCATTCTGCATTCTCCCTCCAAGGTGTCCTTGGAACTGTGTTCAAACTGAGGGTCACCTGTCTGGAAAGTACCAATGTCATTTCAAATGCTTGAATGCCACAAAAGATTTTGAATGGCAAGGGCTGGAGGGTGGTGGCAGCACAGTTTCCATGGCGATGCGAGAAGCCAGTGCCCGCACTGAAGGTTCTAGGAGGTGGGGAGCAACCACATGGCTGGTTTTTAAACTTGGGGTCTTATTTGCGGGAAGAATGGACCTGAACCTGTGCAGGGGGAGAGGGACAAAAAAGTGTCTGGGGTCATCATGCCAGGTGACCTGAGCTGGGGGTTCTTTTGTCCGCAGCTTATGTAATGAGCCCTGATGTGTGTGTGTGTCTGTATGCATATTGTGTGTATGTGCTTGTGTCCTTGTGTCTCCCTGAGTCTGTGTGTGTATACACATGTGTATATATATGTGTGTGTGTTTCTACATGTCTCTGAGTATGTGGATGTGTGTATTTGTATAGATTGTACATGTGTTTGTGTGTATATGTGTTGTGTCTTTCTGTGTGCAAATGTGTGTATATCTCTGTATATATTTACATGTGTCTGTATGCACGTGTATGTTGTATGAATCTATCCGTGTATTTGTGTATATGTGTCTGTATTTCTATGTGCATGTATATGTGTACCATATATATGTGTTTGCAAATGTCTATATGTGTATATGCATGTGTCCATATGTGTGCATGCATGTATGTGTGCATGTGGGTCTTTGTGCATCTACATACGTGTCTCTGTGCTTATACACATGTGGCATGCATATGTCATCACGTGTTACAAGTGTGTATCTGTGCATATGTACACACATGCCTGTTATCTCTGGTATATGTATATGTGTGTTTGTATATGCAAACATGTACATATGTAAGTATGTGCATACGTATGTGCCTATGTGTTTCTGTGTGTGTATTTTTGTGTATGTTTGTATATCTATGTGTGTGCGTGCTGTTACTCTCAACCCCACACCTGAGGCAGACATCACTAATCGATTACAGCAAGACTCAAACTCCTCCTCTGTAGTGCCCAGTCGTGAACTGGGGTTGACCGCAAGAGGAAACCAGTGTCAAGGTCAAGCTGCTCAGACTGACCTTTGATGCTTTTCAGAGCCTGTCTCTTTATTTCCTGCCAGAAACTTTCTGCCTCCATAAGTTCCTTAAGCTCTAACGTGCTCATATTCTTCACTGGACTTTTGAATGAGTTTCTTCTCAGCTAACAGGGGTCCATTAGCTGTATAGTTTGAAATTAGCCTCCCTGCTCTGCCACCTCGGAGTCTGGCAGCTTTGAGTAAGTCATTTAACAAAAGTGTCATCTTCCTTATCTGCAACATGCAGGTGATAATAACAATGTCTAACTTTGCAGGGTTGATATGACAGAAAAACCATATAAGACCCCATGCACACAGTAAGCCCTACATGAGTTTTGTGTGCTAAAGTGGTAATATAACATCTGACTGGTATCCATTTTTCAATTAAACCTCTCTGTCCATTGATTCCACTACCTTTCCACTTCCTGTTTGTCCGCCTATCACTTCCTGTCTGTCCCAGGCCCTCTCCCATTCCCTTTAAGGCATGGATAAGGCACCTCCCACTGGTCTTTTCCTGTTCTCTAGCCTTTCTCAGGGCCATGGTGTTGGTCAGCCTCAGGCAGGTAACAGTCACCTGCATTTCTAGAGCTATGTTTTAGGGGGCACCATCCTTGTAGCCACCGGTGGTCCTATTTCCATCAACCTCCAGGCACAGAAGGGGACCAAACCTTGCCTTCTCCAGGAGACTAAATGCTCCTGAGGGCCGAGGTTGTGCCTTAGTAATCACTGTATGGCCAGCACTGTGCCTGGCACACACTACTAGGTGCTCAATCCATGTGGGTATAATGAATAAGAAACAGAGAAGGGATGAGACACTACCAGATCTTTCTCCCACAGGGATGAGGTCAGCTTTGGTGGTCAATGATGGGGTGAAATATCAAAAATCACATGGAAGGCTCGTGTGGTCAAGTGGAAATACAGTTGAGCAGAAAACTCCAGACCCAATCCCGTTCGGTTAGTCTCTAAGAGGGCTCTGAGCAGCTCAGCTGTCACCCGATGGCTTTCTTTAGTGCCCTCCGTGGCCAGTGAAAATAGGGCAGGCTTTTCAGCCTTGGCAGCATTGGTGTTTTGGACCAGGGGCTGTCTGTGCATTGTAGGATGCTTAGCAGCATCCCTGGCCTCCGCCCTTCAGAGGCCAATAGCACCACATCCCTCAAGTTGTGACAACTGAAAAGGTCTCCAGACGTTGCCAGATATTTGCTGGAAGAGATTAGCCCTGTTGAGAACCACAGGGTCAGAACTCCATTGAACAGCTAGCTGTGCCTGCTGGTCCTGGCTGGGTGACAGCCACCTGTAAACCAGTAAAAGCTGGGAGTAATGAGTCTGTGATTCCATTTATATATTAAATCAATAATTTAGAATTCTGAGACTTGGCATAGGTGTAGCGGGTCATTCTTTCAATGACCTATCTAAAATCTCAAAGCATGAACTTGGACCTTGTGGCAACGGCCTGGAGCTCTCAGCTAATGGATGAGGGGTAGAGGGATGACAAGGGAGGTTTCTGGGATTTTGGAGATTGTGCCATCTGGTGAAGCCTCCCTCTCTGGGGTCAGGGTGACATCCAGGGCATTGGCTTGTCATGTGGTCAGCAAAGCTTCCCGGAGCTTCCCTTCTCCGCTTCCCTTACCTGAGTAACGTAGTTCCACGGGTCTGGGTTGGGTCGGATGCTCCAGCTTCCTGACACCTGTCCTCTCCAGCTTGGTTAGGGTCCTTCCAAGACTTCCCCCACCCCCACCATGCTCACTCTACCCCAGCTCTTAGTGCACTGAGTTCTACTTGGTGACTTGTCAGTTTCTGCCACACAGCCGCGGCCCCTGATGTCTGTTCATCTTGAACTCCCAGTGCCTGACACATAGTAGGTGGTCATCTCTTCACTCAGTGTGGTTTGCTGATCGCCTACCAGGGGCTAAGCCCTGTGCCAGGCACAGTGGTGATCAAACATGGCGCAGTCCCCAGCTCATGGTACTAAGTCTCCTGGGGGGAGCTGGACACACAATAATATCATTTCCAGCCATAAGAAAGGCCATGAAGGGTGTCAGAGCACAGACAGAATGGGGAAAACCTAGTCTCTGTGTTCAGTAGGGTGACCAATCATCTCAGATCACTCGGAACTGAGGAGTTTCTTGGGGTGCAGAACGTCCAGGCAAAAACTAGGGAAGTCCTAGGCAAATGGATGAATTGGCTATGCAGGTGCTGGCACCAGCCTAGAAGATTTGCAATATATTACCCAATTCAGTCCTCCAAACAACCCTATAAAGTCAGTTATCAGAGCTGTGCCCCAGGTGACAGGTGAGGACCAGGTTCCAAGGGTGCAAGGCTGAGTAAGAGGCAGAAGAACCCCAGAACCTGAGGGCCTGACCCATTTGCTGTTTCAATTCCCAGGGACTAAAGGGAGGTGCTGCCCATTTTAGGGGACAACAGGCCATCAGGATTTTTTTCCATTGTGGGGGTCCTGAACCTATCTTCAATCATCTCCCAAAATCTGTAGAAGAATCTAGGGGTCTGAGTGACCCCCAGATCTGTAGAGAATGGAACTACTGGGTTGAAGGAAATGAGATTTTTTCTTTGGATCCTCACTCACCCTTGGGAAGCAGAACCTGTGATTTACCATCACTGTTTTACCATAGAGGAAATAGAGACCCAGAGAGGCTGAGTGACTTGCCCAGGGTCCTACAGTGAGCTGGCAGCAGCGTGTGGATGAACTCAAGACTTTCAACTTGACCCATTGCTTTGCTTGGGTTCTGGGTTAGCACACAGACTCTAGAATTCAAATCATGGCTCGGCTAGTTACGAGCTCTCTGAGCTTGGCCAAACCATTAAATTTTTCGAGCCTCGATTTCTTCATCTGTGAAATGGGTATATATAATTCTCTGCTTCCTCTTCGGGTTATTTGGAAGCACCATGTAAAGAAAGCTCTCAAAAGCACATGGCCAAGTTCCCAGGACACGGTAGCTGCTGCCTCTCAAATGCCCAAGTTTATATTCCTTTGCAAGGCCAAGTGCAGGATCTGGAAGCCAAGGGATCTATAAGCTCACACCCTTATGGCCAGAGCGGGCCTCAGGGTTCTGAAGGGTCTAAGAAGATGCCCAACTTCTGAGAACCGCACATCCCTCCGCCCCCTTGGGAGCCCAAATCCCAAGAAATGCAACTAAAATTGGCCCTCGAACAGCTTTTGCAGAGCACGTCGCAGCTTTTTTTGGGTCTAGAGAGCCGGTTTCCATGTTGAAAGTGGCACAGAAGGAGAGACCCAGCTAAAAACAGCCACCGCCCAGGCTGGCGTTAACAGGATGCCGCCTCCCCTTGTCGTTTCGGGGCTTTGGCCGCTTCGGCTTCCGCAGCAGCGTCCCCCATCACCACTAGATGGCAGCATCGAAACGTGCAGCAAGGACCGCTCCCCGGGACCGTAACAAAGAACCGCTTCCGACACAGATGCCGGTAAAATACGCACCAGCCACAAAATTCTCCGCTAAATTATTTCCCTTTTATTTAGAGGCATTTATTTGCATTGCAGGAGCTCCGCGGAAGTATCTCTTCTAAGGGTGTCTCAGAAGCAAAACTGTCTGAGCACCGTGATGTCCAGGCTGCAGGGCGTTCATCACTGGACTTAGGAGGATCACTGTGCTTTGGGTCCAATGTCATAGTTGAAGTTTGAATTTCCCAGGGGAGGTGGCCTAGGCTGGGGGGAAACGCACCAGTTTGGGACTCATGATCCTGCTCGCCGTAGGTGGCCGGTTGCCTTCCTGTCTGAGTCTTGGGGATGGACTTTTGGCTCTGGTGAGTGGCTGCCTTGTTCTCAGGTCACTAACTCGGATGTGCAATGGGGCGCTGATGGAACCCACCTCCTGGGCCATAGCCAGGCACAGATGAGTCACAGATGTGAGTTTCTTAGAACAATGTCTGTCATGTAACAAGGACTCCCACGTCAGCTGTGTTTGCTATTTTCTTAGTATCTCCAGGGTCTGCTATAAAGTAGCCACCCGACAAACAGTAACTTATTGGGCCTCGGTGCGCCCCGGTTTGGGAAACAGCAGGGGTGGTGGGAATGGTCTCCCAGGCCTTGCTTCTCAAAGGTCCGGCGGCAGCCACACGGGTGCTTGTTAGAAACCAGAATCTTCCTTCACAGCATCTCCAAGGATTGCGTGGCACGTTGAGATGTGAAGCACGCTGCTTTGCGGCACCTTCCAGCCCTGAGAGATGGGATTCATACAGCATCCTCTCCATTGCTCCAGTGACTTTTTCACCCCAAGGGCCAGAAATGGACTTTGTCTGTGACTCCCCCTGGCCTTTTCTACCCTGAGCCCTGTGGATCTGGCCACCAAAATGTCTCTCACACATGAGGCCACTTCTGGGACCCCTTATTCTAATTCTCTGTCATCCAGCCCTCTTGTCATCCATACGCACATCTCCTAACTGTCCCACTGTCCCATCTCCCCTCTTCCCCAGTGGCCTCTGAGCGTTTCACTCTGCTTTCCAAAATCCTGCCCTGGTCCCACTGTGGATTCAAGGCCTGCTGTCCTTTGCTTGGTGGCCATGTCCTCCTTGGGACTTCTAACCACCTCTGATTCATCCTTGTGGCTCCATTAGCTTCTTTTCCTTTTCCCTCCTGCTCTAGATCAGGGACCTCGTGCCATGGGCTTGTGGGCCAAATCCAGCCCACGGCCTGCTGGAGATAAAGTTAGATTGGTACACGGCATGCCCGTTTGATGATGGGTTTATCTGTGGTGGCAACTCATATCACAAGGGCAGAGCTGAGTAGCTGTGACAGAGATCCTGCTGAGCCTAAGAGAGTTATCTGGCCATTTTCAGGTGGTAACTATCTCTGTCCCCATCCAACCCAGGGGCACCATGTGCTGCCCATCCCTCACACACACTGCAGCCTCGTGCATCTCCTGAGCCCTCACCCACTTCTGCGGAGAGTAACCCTGCCCAGCTCGGGGGCCCAGCTCCGAAGCCGCTGCACTCAACGTTCCTTCAGCAACATTCATGGAGAATAAATGGAGAGGATCCTGTGCTGGCATCATGTCCTTGTGTCCAGGGAGCCCACGAGGTGCTGACTCAGCTGCTGACCGGAAAGACCACAGGAGTTTTAAAGCAACAGCCAAGGCCTCTCGGGTTATTATTGTGGTGTCCAGGTGGCCTGAAGCCAGGGGCCTGCCTCACGGATCTGTAGCACTTAGCTCGGTATCGGGTCAATACAGACCGTTTGAATTGATGAGTGGACTTCTGTTCCCTGAGTCCGTTTCTGGGTCATCACCCTGGGGACCAGACTCCATCTCACTCCTGGATGATGCTGGTACTGCTGGTCCATGAACCACAAGGCCTGATTCTCGCCTCTGAATTCACCCTGAAATCACTTGAGGGCTTCTGAATGTTCATGTCTAGGCTTTACCCCAGACCCACAGAATCGATGGAGGTGGGTGAGGTGGGGTCCAGTCTCTTGGGGGAGATTTTAACCTGCAGCCAGCAGGTTAAATCTAACTAGAACCACCGGCCTAGAACCACAAAGCTTCTTTCAGAATATTCTCCCCTTCCCTTCCGGCATCACCTACAGCAGTGGTCCTCAAAGTGAGGTCCCCAGACCCACAGCCTCAGGTGGGGTCGGGCCGGGCAGTCTGTGTTTTAAAAAGCCCTCAGGGGACTCTGAGACACATGCAGGAGGGAGAAGCACTGTCCTGGACGTGTCTGACCTTGACTCCACCTGTTGATTCCTAACTGTTCTTCCTGCCTCTAGCCACACCCCACCCCACCCCATCCACTCTTTATTCTGCAGTGATAGCGAATTTCTAGAAATGTCAGTTTGACTAGATTACTCATCTTTCTACAACATTCCACAGCTCCCCTTTGCCCTGAAACCCATGACAGAGCTTAAGACTCTGTGAGGTCTGACACTTCCCCAGTGGTCCCCAACATCGAGAAGGACAAAGGTCAAAGAAGGAGAGTCGTTATTCTCCGCCAGGTGCTTTGTTAGTGTGGACTAAAATCAGGTCTTTTTTTTTTTTTTTTTTTTTATGACCTGACAAGAGTTTTCTCATCTTCTCTGGGCAAACTGGAAAATCCAACTTTCTAGAACTCTCTTACCACTGGAAAGTATTTTTCGGGAAAAAAAATCTCTGGATCCTTTATCTGTTATTCACGTTACCCTTCAGGCTGCTAGCAGAAGTTTGGGGCATAAACGTAGGGAAAATCTGTCCACACGAGTTTGCATCCTCCGAGAAATTTCTCCCTCTCCCACCCATTAACTCCAGCGGTTCCAGACCTTTGTCCCCTTACTTTGTCCTCACCTGGGAGCTTACAAAGATACTGATGTCTGGGCCCCACGCCCAGAGATTCTGTTCTCATTGGTTTGAAGGGCGGCCTGGCACTGGGGGGTTTAAAAGTAGCCCATTCCCCACCCCTGATGACTATAGCGAGTAGCCAAGGTTGAGAGCTTCTGAATTTGGCTGGAGAGCTGTTCTTTGGGTCCAGAAAGCCCATTTAACAAAATAGGAGAATTGTTTTCTTTGCTTGAAGAATTAGGTGTATCCAGATGCCCGAGTTCTCCTGCCGATGCCAAGCTGACACCCAAAGTGGGGGACGGACGTTGGGTCTAACAGTAATTCTTTCCACATTCATTCACTCTTTTTAGCTTGCAGGAGACCTGGCCAGGTAGGTGTTATTATCTTGATAGCACAAACTAGCGTTGTCTGTATGCAGATTTCCCTGGCATTTCAGCCATCACAGGAAAGCTTCCGATTGTCTTTGGAGGAGGTGTTGGAAATGGCATTAGTAAAACTTACTTTATGTAATGAACTCTTAGATCAATTCTGGCTGAAATGAGCTGGAATGAGATTTTTGCTCTTCCCATATGTAATGCCTTAAATTCCATCGTGAATTACCAGAGTCAGCAGTTAACTGACATTGCAATGCTGGGCACGGCGTGCTTAGCATTCTTGCTTGCTGGCAGGTGAGGAGGGAAGGCGGACCCACCAGAGTGATCTTTTTCATTTAGCTGGGCTGTGTGAGAGAGGCGTTTTTTTTTTTCTATATTCAGAGGGGAATTTACCATTTTAACATTCAGATGCATTTGTTTTCAAAATCTCCGAGACGCCGTGTGAATATTAATGCATGCGCAGGTACATGATTTGTGTGACTTAGGACAAGCCACATTGCCTCCCAGTATTTTTGGTTTCCTGGTCTTTGAAATGAAAGGATTAGGTCATGATGCTGTTTGCCAAAATTCTGTAGATGGTCCTAGGTGTTAAGAAAAAATGAGAGAGATGTTAGTTTCCAGGACTTCTGCGTTCACAATTCTTATTGTCCCTTTAGTCTGGTCTGTTTCTGCCCGATCTATAAGTGAGAACTTATCCTAACACGCCTGCCCTTCTCAAGGGGGTTTGGGATCAGCTTTGACTGTGAGCTCCTGTAACCAGACAGATGAGGAGGGCTTGTCGTTCCTTGGACCGTTTTCACGGGCTGGGAACACAGCATCCAAATGCTGACCCGAACAATCACAGTCATTTCTTTGTGCCCTTGTCAGGACCTGTGGCCAGCTGAGATCTCCCAGCAGAATCTGTATATTGTAAAGTTATTTATCAGGTGCCTATATTGTCAGAATTGTATCTTCCTGGCGATGTGCATGTTTTATTATTCTGTGGTCTCTTTCTCTCTCTCTCTCTTTTTTTTTTACTTAAAGAACATTATGTCTAGTACTAATTTGGCCCTCTCCCTTTATTTGGCTAGTGTTTGCCTGATGTATTGTTGTTCTTTGTTTTACTTTCAATCTTTCTATGTTTCTATATTTTAACTAAAAATTTTTTTTTGGTAAAGAGCATATAGTTGAATTTTCCCCCCATTGCAATCTTATCATCTCTTTAATTGAGATGGTTATTGCATTTAGATTCATTGTGAATATTAATATAGTTGGACTTGTTTCTCTCAGTTTAACTTTTTTGTGAATTTCCTTCATTCTGCTTTACATAACATATAATATGTAATATATAGTATATTATATATGCATATAGAGTTTTTCTTTTCTATTCTGTAAAAGTTAAGGTTTTCTTTTTTCTGGTTACTTTTTCTCTTTCCTGAGATGAAAGCAATAGCCTCTGTTTTTATTTTTTTCAAGGATTAGCTTTGAAATTTTACTATGCACATGAAATTTCATACTCTTTTTTGTGAATCTCTTGACAGTTACCACGTCTCTGCCCTGCCCGAACCTACAAAAACCGGGGACTAGTTTAGCCTGAGTCATCCCCCTGCTAATTCATATGCTCTTGCTGCCCAGGAGTTTAGTTCTGTTTTCTTTACCAAACCTATTTATTGGACGATTCCTTTTACCTTATGAATATGATGACTGTTTCAAGTTACCTACCTGCTACCTTTCCGCCCCACCTTGCATTCTTTCTTGCATCTCAGGCCTTCCTATCTGACGTCATTTTTACGTCTAGTTGGGCTGCTGGTGGTTAAAGCTTTGAGTTTTTGTCAGTCCGACATGCCCTTATTTGGCCTTCGTCCTTGAGATATCATTTTGTTAAACATACTGCCATAAACTGACTATTTGGACCCCACAAAATATTCTTATGTTGAAAACTAACCCCTAGTGTGATGGTGTGTAAGGAGGCGGGGTCTTTGGGAGGTCAATAGGTCATGAGGGTGGGGCCCTCACAAACAGAGTGAGTGCCTTTATGAAAGCTCCCTCACTCCTTTCACCAGGTGAGGGCACAGTGAGAAGGTGGCCCTCTATGAGCCAGGAAGCAGTATTTTTATTTCTAGGGTGTCTTCTATTTATATTTGACATTAGCCAAGAAATCTTTGCTAGCACTTGTGAGACCGTAACATATAGTTAAATACTGACTGTGACAGGGGTGACTGTGTGAGGGAGGGGACTATGGCTCTCAACAACCATGCAAGGGTGGGGAGCAAAGGCCTGGAGATCCCTCTACCACATTCACAAGTGTATTGGGGAGTGGGTTGGGGAGTCCTGTTGTCAGGTGTCTCAGAACTCCACCAGGATTCTGGTTGTGGGGAGAGAGATTTTCTTTTTCTCTGTTCCTGAGCTTCCTATGTGCCTGGCACTGTTTTACATGCAGTGGAGGTGACGATGAGGACACCCAAGTCCCTTCTCTCTTGGAGCTGAGGGAGGAGACAGACAATTTCAAGGAAGTATATAAATAAAACAGATCATTTGCAATCACCGGAGGTTCTAGGAAGCAGAGCGAGGCCTCGAAGTGGCGAAAGGGTGGTTCGCTAGAACGGAAAAGAAAGGCATCTCTGATAGGAGTTTTTGAGTTGGAACCTGAAGGAGAAAAGTGTTGTCTGTCCACAGAGCTGAAGAAAGGGTGCTCCTGGCGGAGGTCAGTGAAGGCGAGATGAGATACAGGCGAAGGCTGTGAGGCGGGAAGGGATACTCACAGCCAAGTGACAGAAAGGAGACCTGTGTGTTTGGCACTGTATTAGTTATCTGTTGCTTCCTAACAAATCACTACAATCTTGGCAGCTGGAGACTACACACATTTATGACCTCGTAGAGGCCCACAGGGACAGAAATCTGATCAGGGCTTAGCGGGGTCCTCTGCTTGGGGTTTCACGAAGCTGCAGACTGGGTGTCAGCCAGATGGCATGTTCATCTCAAAACTCACCCAGGGAAGGATCTGCTAGCAACCTCATTCAGGTCGTTGGCAGAATCTGTTTCCTTGTGGATGCGTGACTGAGGGCCGTAGCGTTTTGCTGGCTATTGGCTGGAGGCAGCTCACAGGTCCAAGAGTCTGAAGTTCCTAGTATCCCCCTGCAACCTTTTGCCATATGGGCTTTCTGCCCATGACCGTCTACTTCATCAAGACAGCAAGGAGGCTCTCTCAGCTCACGGAGACCCCAGTCCTTTTAAGCGCCTTCACCTAATGATGTCAGGCCCACCCAGGATGAATTCCCTTTTGATAAACTTAAAATCAACTGATTTGGGCTTTTAACTACACCTGCAAAATCTTTTCACTGTTGCCATATTCTATTGGCTAAGACAAGTCTTTCCCAATTTCAAAGGGAGGAGATTTACAGGCTTTGGGAATTAGGGGGAGAAATCATGGGCTTTCCTTAGAATTCTGCCTCCCATAGGAACATTGTGAGTGAGGCTGGGAGTTGTATAGTAGAGGCGAATGGTTGCCTGCCCAATACTTAACCCCCTTTTTCTTCCTTATTGATAAAACCCTGATTTTGTTCAGGAGGCAAAGTGCCCCTCTAAGAAGACGTGGTCACAATATGGCTGCTCCCTTGAAGCCATCATTGGTGATTTAACATAGTTCTAGCCAATGACTTATAAGTAGTCATCTAAAAAGAAGTTACCACTTCCCTGACAAACCCAACTGGCAATGTGCCTTTTCTCCTTCGCTTCTTTTTATTCTCCCTGCCTGGAACTTGGATACAAAGCCTGGAGGTAGAGCAGCCACATTGTGACCATGAGGCCTCCTATTTTCTGAGGATGGCAGGGCAGGAAGATAGAAGGAGCCTGGGTGCCCAAGGCCATTTTTGAGCTTTTCTGGACCACTCTTGGACTCCTTGTCATGTGAAAAAAAAATATCCCTTATTTGGTTATGCAAGTATACTTACGTTTCTGTTACATGTAGCCGAATGTAATCCTAACATACAGCCATATAACTCAAAGTCAGGTACGTCATGGAGGTCCTTGTTGGAGTGTGGGTTTTAATCTAAGCTAGACAGAAAGACATTGAAGGTTTGTAATCAGAGAGGTAACTAGATTGATCTATGTCTTGGGAAAAATCTCCTATTTGGCAAAGAATGTACAGTACCAATGGGACATGTGTGCGAGACTAGAAATGAAGGCTCAGAGAAGGTGAATACGTGGCCCAAGGTAACACAGCTAGAGAGGGATGGGATCCAAACCGTATGTTTGTTTGACCAAATAATCCCGTCTTTGGCCATCTTTGCCTAAGGAGCCCCGAAACTACCACATCCCTCGATTCATCTTTGGCGTCCCGTTCTCTAAAAAAACTCATGATTTCCACAAAAATAAGAGAGAAATTCATTCTGGGTCTGGAAGTTTTTCCAGATCCATCTGGGTCAACCTAATTAGAGTGAATGAAAGGAAGGGTGTGTGTGCGTGTATGTATGTGTGTGTGTGTGTGTGTGTGTGTAGGGGAGAGCTTTCTGTTTTGATTTGCTTACCATTTCTTTTAAGCTCCTATTGTCTAATGCCTACCTGATACAAATCACCAAAGCTTGGCAATAAAAATGATTCTGGCATGATAAGCAGAACTCTAATCAGCTCTAGCTGATGATGAAAGCTAAATGAGCTTGAAATGGGTGCCTCCCTTGGACATGACGTTGAATTTCATCCTGCGGCCTCCAGGGGAATCATGCAAAGCTTACCAAGTGGAGGCAGTGTAGCAGTATAGACTACCAGGCAGTCCAAGGATTTCGGGGGTTACTCTGGAGAAAGGGAGCTGCCTCTTTGGGTCAGTTGAGTCCAGAGCTGAAAGATGATTAGAGGACAAGGAAGGAGCTTTAGAAGTAGACACCAACAGCCTTGTCCCTGAGAAAACTCACTTTTCGTCATGGCTCCACTGCTTTATTCCAGGGGAGGGCTGAGGGAAGAGAACCAAGCTTGGTAAGTGATGGAGAAAAGCATTTGCTCTAATTAGACACATCATGGGAGAGTGGGTGGCCTCCCTCCAGTCCTCCTGGGGGGCTGGAAGCTAGCCATCTGCTTCCTTCCCATGAACAAAGTCCTCTTTGCCGTCTTGAATTCTTGGGCAAAGCTGACTTGGTGAGCCAGGGAGAGCTGGGGGCAGCCTTTAGAGAAGAGGAGCAAGGACATGATAGAGATGCAGTGAGAAGGCTAGGAAGAAACCCTCTAGGATTTTGAACCATTAAAACTGAAGGAGACAAGCCTGAGGTGTAAGAGTGGGGTAGATGTGTGGTATATAGTCCTCTTTAGGCTACCTCCTGTTTAAAGATGTCATTCACTTCCTTCCTAACTTCAATCTGGTCACTTCAACACAACACAACCCAATCTATTTGTCCATCCGTCCGTCCATCCATCCATCCATCCATCCATCCATCCATCCATCCACCCACCTGCCTATCCATCCATTTTTCCACTCATGCATTCGTTCACCCACTAGTCCACCCATTTGATTCAATCACTTACTTGTTTCTTCTCTGCCTCATTCACTTGTCCTTTTGACCATCCCATAACCACCCGCTGAGCACCTACTATGCACATGGGAATGCAGAGGAGAACCAACTCTTCAGGGAGCTCAAGGTCCCAATGCCATGAATGGACACGCAAGCAGTTCTGAGAGGTGATTGTAATGCAGGGAGGAGCAGAGTGCTGTGAGAGTTGGACGAGGAAGAGACTATTTAGAGAGGTGGATCAGGGAAGGCTTCAAGGAGGCAATGACATATGAGCTGGATCCTGAAAGGGGAGTTTTAGTTTATTGGTTGTGTAAATAAAGTAAGGATTTATTTTTTTAGGGTGCTGCCAGTTTGAGGCCATGATTATTTATCCATTAGATAATATAAGCTCTACTTCCTTTCTCCCTCCTTCCGAGCCTCAAAAACTAAAGTCTGGATTATTCAACTCAAATTTCTGGGCTGATGGATTCAGGTTTCATTCAACAACTGATTGTTCTTATTCAAAACATCGGAGAAAAAAAATCATTCAGGGGAAAGTCACAGAAGCTCATAGCAGGAAGTTGCCTTAATCAAACCTCTCTCTGTGTGGCATCTACAAGTGAGAACCAGCTACTAGTTATTCATTCAGTGAGAGGCCAGGCGTGCGTGCGTGCGTGAGTGTGTGTGTGTGTGTGTGTGTGTGTGTGTGTGTGTGTGTTTCTAAGCTGACTTTGCTTCAGACAATCAGACTGTTTCTTAGGGTTTGGTACCATCTTGCCAAAGGTACCTCTTTTGTGCTAGCATTGCCACACTGTCACTTGAACTTGACACTTAAACACATTTAACATTCACCTGTTCATCCATTCATCAAATATTCATTAAGCTTTCTTTATCTTCCAGTTTTGCACTGGATGTTGACGGCAATACACTGATGAATGAGACTGGCTTCTTCCCCTTAGACAGCCCACAGTCTTGCAACGGTCAGCAAACTTTTTCTGCAAAAGGCCACATCATAAATATTTCAGACTTTGCAGGTCATGTGGTCTCTGTGGCTACTGTTCAGTCCTGCTGTTGTACTGCCTGAGCGGTCTTAGGTGATATGTAGAAGAGTGGGCATAAAACTTTATTTACCAAAACTGAGTTGGCTCCCAGATGTTGTTTGCTGATCCCTCTCTTAGCAAGGGAGACATACTAGTAACGAGACAAGGATAAAACAGTGTGGTAAGCGCTGCCATAGGGTAAACACAGAGTTGTCTGGGAGCACAGAACAGAGTTCCACCCAGGTTTGGGCAGTGGGGAAGACTGCCTGGAGGAGGTGCTGTGTAATCTTAGACCTGACAGATGAGTGGAGTGGGCAGGGGGAGAAGGCTGGGGGTGAGGAGAGCCCCATAGGCACAGAAGACAGTATGCAAAACCTGAAGGAAGAATGGGGGAACAACCAGGAAATGCAAGACCTAGGGATAGGGGGCTGGGTGGCATCAGAAGGGGTTGGCTAGGTGAACAGGGACCGGGTAGTAAAGGACCTCGTAGGAGCAGGACATGGAGCACCAGCGACAAGTCTTCATTATCTCGTTCTATCTTGTCTTGTTTCAAAAGACACAAGGTTCCCCTAGAAGCCGGCCTCTGGGGTGGCATCATGCCACAGGGCCTCGGGGCCACTGTCAGAGGCGGATAGCAGCTCGCTCTTTATGGGGTGGCTTGCTCGTCCTCTTCCTGTGAACATGTGAGGGCCCCCCAGGCAGCCCGTGGGCTGGTCCAAGAGGCAGGTCCCTTGGCAAGAGCCTTTAACTGCAGAAGAGAAGCCGCAGTTTAAGAGGAAACAGAAGCAAAACAAAATAGCCTTAACATGGGGCTGGAATAATTAATAGTCACTGAAGCCAAAGCCGTGGACGCATAGCTTTGCAGAGGGGATCACATGCCGTGATGGGTATGAATCCGCGCCTTGTCGATGCGTACGTGTCAGAAAAGACATTTTAAGGCTCCTCTCCTCCACTCTGCTTTCCTCCCTGTCGTTTGCTCCTCCTCCTCTCATTCTCCTCCCTCTCCCCTCTACTCCTGCTGGCCTTTCACACCAGGATTAGGGAGTGTGCTTTGCTTTCCAGGACCTTTGGAGCAAAAGAGTAAAAAGCTCTGTTAGAGATATGGAGCTTGAGGGGAAACAAAGCCTGATTTGAATCCTGGCTGAGGTGTTTGCTAATAGGCTACTTAGCTTTTATAAGACTCAGCTTTCTCCTCTTTAAAATAGGGATGATGTTTATGCCTCTGTCCTGGCTTATCAAGATAACTCATGTCACATACTTGTTAGGACTGCACCTGGCATGAGGGCTGTTATTTGTTTTACACTTCGGGACATGACATGTGGCAGGCACCCAGCAAACGTTTGTTGAATGAATGTGTGATTACTTCTGCAGTGTGCGAAACAGCATTTTAGATAATATAGCTACAGATCTCAGTTTGCTAGTTTGCATACGCTTATAGGACAATTTTCTTTTGGATGTCCAATCAACCCCCATTAAGTTCTCATCCTCTTTTCCCTAATTCTGTCGATTCCATTATCAAGGTTCCTCTTCTACTCCCAGCTGCCATGACCTTGGGTTCACACCTTGTCTGAACCTGCCATCAGGGTCCATTTTCCTGTCATCGGCCTCACAGCCCATTCATCCACCCAACAGTGGATAGATCGATCACCCTAAAAAATAAAAATGGCCTCTATACTTCGCTTAATAAACAATGTTGATGACACTGTGATGTATAAACTTATAGGGTGACTTTTAAGTTCTTCTCCAGTCTGGTCTGTTAATGCTTCTAGTTCAGTGGTTCTCGATGAGGGATGGGGGATTGCCCCCACAAGGGACATTTGGCAGTGTCTGCAGACATTTTTGATGGTCACAACTGGATTGTGTGCATGTGTGTTTATGCAGTTGGCATCCAATGGATTCAGACTAAGGATGCTGCTAAACGTCCTATAAGGCACAGGACAGCCCCCACCGCTGTCCCCCACAACAGAGAACTATGGGATCCCAAATGTCAGTTGTGCAGGTCGTGAGAAACTGCTCTAGTCCCATCTGGCCACTCTCCACCACGCATCCCAATTCTCATTAATTTCTGAGCATGCCTTTCCGTCTTTGCATCTTTGCTAGGTGACTCTTTCTCTTTGCCCTGAAGCCCTCATATTCACCTCAAGACCCATTTCACATCAAGCTTCTGCTTTCCAGGAAAACTTAGAGATTTGGCCAGGTGGGAATTTCTTTCTTCTTTTGGAGCCCACGGCCTTTACAACATTATATTGTTGTAAATAGTATTATTATAGTATATATGTTATGCCCGTCCCCCATCTGAGCGTCTTAGTATTGGGACTGGGTCTAGTTTATCTCCCTTTCTCAATATGATAAAGGTCTGTTGCATGAATGAGTAAAATGTTTATAATAATAAATGTTTATAATGTTTATAATAATAAATAAATGTTTTTAATAATAAATGCTCTTAGGTCCCGTGCTCGTTTGAAATAAACACTCTAGACTGACACGCAGACACACATATTTCTCCACTTCTTCCCCATCCTACCCACCTTCCAGGTAAATTTTATGCAGACAACCATCAAACTTTTCTGAAGCCCGGAGATGATTTGTGTTCGCGATTCTATTTCAATTTCCTATCTTCAGCAGTTTCCCATTCAGGAACATTTTCCATTTTGCAGTAAATCTGTGGATGTCGCTTGAACACAATTTTCCTCTGCTCTACCCTGCGACTCGTTTACCGCCACCAACCTACGGCCTTCTTTTATGGGAACGGAAGCCAATGCCTCCTGAGCATCTGCCAACATCTTATTCCCATTCAGGCCACGATGGGATGTTACTGGAACTGCACTGTCCCCCTTGCGGGAGCATCTATTAATAATAATAGGGCAAGCCCCTGGGATGAATTGTTGCACAGAAATGTTCAGATATTGAGGGCCATTCAGGTAATTGCACAAGCGCTGTTACAGTTCGAGACTTTTCTAGACGTTCCTGTAGGGTGCTGTTTCTTTTTTTTCCCCTCAGGATTCCCTCCCGATTGGGGTCCCAGTCATACAGGTCTGAACCTCTCAATGTGCAGAGAGAGAAGCTCAAGCTGGTTCGCGATGTGCATTTCCTTTTGTACGGGGCACAGGGACCCTGGACATTGGAGGCAGCAGGAAACTTAGAGAAATGCTAATGCATCGCCCTCGATGCACAAAGAAGCCCGAGGCTCAGAGAGGTTAAGAAACCAGCCTCAGAAGCTGCTCACAAAGCCTTAACTTGATCCAGGATCTCCCAACCTCCAAGCCCTTGTTCCCACACGAAAGTGTCAGCGGTTTGTATTTTGTGCTTCAGCGGCCAAAGCCCAAATGCTGTTTGAATGAAACCTACCGAGACCCGCACAGCACCACTTTCTGCCGCATCAAACTGAGTTCCCCACTCGGCTCTCAGAGCCTGACGGCCTCTTGCGAGAATGGGACATGCACGGAAAGCATTTTCAGGAGGGGTTTCTCATAGCAGCGCCGCTGAAAAGCAGATCTGGCCCCCTTTCCCATATCCTTGTGTTGTTGCAAGGCTGGCTTCTGGAACACAAGCCTCTCCCCGAGGGAAAACACCAGCTCCTACAATGGGGCCACCTGCAGGGCCCGTGGTCCCCATTGCTCACATCCTCAGTCCTTACTCTGAGAGGAGGGACATCCCTATGCTCGGGCTGTCTTCTGAGATTTGGGCTTGCCCATGCATCTCGGGAAGCACTTAGAGAGAAAGAGGCTTGGGCGCCAGGCCCTCCAGATTCAAAGTCCGGCTTCACTCCCTGTTACAGTCTCTCAATTTCTCTGCCTCTCTGTTTCCTCATCTGTAAGGCGGGAACAGACCACTCAGGGTTGTCGTGAGGATTAAGTGACTCAGGAATAGTGCTTACCACAGCATTTAGCACATAGTAAATGCTCAGTAAACACCGTCTCTTGTTTGTAAAGGCAGGTGCTGGATTCCACCCTGACTCACACCCCAGCTCTGTTTCTCATTGCCTGTGTTGTGACTCGAGGTGAGGTACTCGACTGCTCTGAGCCACCATATCCTATCGGACAAATGAAACTAAGAACAACACTGGAAGCTCGGTTTTCTCATGTCCCTCTTTGGGACAAAATATGCTTTTGGGGCGTTTACCCTGAAGCCCGTACATTGCTTCTTCTGGGTGAGTTTGGGGTTTTAAACACCAGCAGGTGCCAGGACGAGTTAACATCCCGCTGGCAAACGTTTCCTCTCCAGGAAGGTCTTCACCTTGCTCTGTGCAGTGGTGTTTGCGCCAAGGACTTTAATATTTCATTGCATTGTTGCGATCGCTGTATAAAACCAAGCAGGAAGAAGTGCTGATCCTGCTCCCAGGGGAGCACAAGATGCATAAACCACAACCACTGAGCCAAAGAAAGAAAGAAAGAAGAAGATAAAATTATAAAAGCCACCCAGCACAGCAGACCTTTAAACTTCGGCTGGAAGATCTTTGGCCTTGGCTGACTGCCTGTCACTCGACTGTGAAATAAAAGAATAAAATGGAAGAACATGCACGAAGATGCCAGAAATATGTAGTTGAAGGTAGCATCGGAAAAAATAAAGTTTACTTAAAGATATCTTTCCTCCCTGCCATGGGAACTGATTATTCAATTTTTGCACATATTTGTAGTTATGTGTTATATGCGTAAGGGGGGATGGTGGTTGCTCTGTATGTAAAGGGTCTACCACAGGGCATGGGGACATACAGGTGCCTACTAAGTGATGACTATCATTGTCATCATCATCATCCCATTACTGTCATCATTATCATCACCATCACCAACATCATTATCACTATCATCAACACCATCATCACCACCACCATCATCAGCATCATTATCACCACCATCACCATCATCACCATCATCACCGCCATCATCAGCATCATCAGCATCATTATCACCATCATCATCATCACCATCTTTGTCCTTACGTTTGTCTCAGAAAATTTAGAGTCAACTGAGCATAGACTGAGAGCATTAGAACGTCATCCATCATCTTAGGTAATTCAGAAATTAACTGTGAATTCTCCAACAAGAGTCTCTTCTGATTGGATACCCCCAGTCTTGGGGAGCCCATTGACCACTCTGGCAGCCCATCCTCTTTATTTTAAATGTGGTTGAGTGTAGCTACTATGTGTCAGTAATATTTTATGGTAGGCTAGCTACTAGTGGGTTTTATGCTCTGTACAGAGCCACAGAATTAGTGAAATCTTTCTTACAGTAGGGCAGCAAGATTTGTTACCCATTCCTTAAGAACTCATTCATTCATTCATTCATCCACAATGTTTCTGGAGCATCTGCTATGGGCTGACCTCTAGACTGGGCCCTGAAGTAGTTCCAGTACCTGCTGGGGAGACAGTCAATTGCAATTTGAAATTGTAAGTACAGTTTGCAATTACATCCTAAATAGATAAGGGGGGAGCTAAGTGGGAACCCCAAAGAGGAACACCAAAGAGACACCTAGCACAACTAGGGGTGGTGGCAATCATGGAAGGCTTCCTGGAGGAGGTGATGTCAGAGCTGAGTTTCAGAGAATAGGTGGGAGGTGGGAAGGGGAAAGACAAAGGCATTTCAGATGGGATGGAGAGTATGTATAAATAGACATGGAGCTCAATAGACACAGGTCCAGTATGTGGGGGAAAGGTGGGGTTTGTTGGAGGGTATGGGGGTACCTTGGATGAAGCCAGGGAAAGTTAAAGGGTATAAGAGAACCTTCATGTCAAGTTAGTTTGGACGTTATTCGGTGGATGCGGAGCTTCTGTGGCAGCCCTTTTGGCTGCTCTGACCCTGGGGTGGGGGCTCCCTCCTCTGGGTTACAGCCCTCCTAGCTGGGTGCAGTGCTGACTGCCGAGAATCTGCTCTTGGCTTTCGTGTGATAGCCAGTTCTGTTGTTCCCTTTTCCTTGGCATGGTATATGGCATGGCCTGCTCACCCCTCCCTCCCTCCTCTTTCATGGTCCAGAGGTAAGAACTTAGCTTTGGAGCCCAGCAGACCAGAACTAAATCCCAGCTCTGTGGCTGCCAACTCTGAGCCTTGGCCCGATTCCCTAACCCCCATAAACTTCAGTCTCCTCGCTCGTAAGCGGGGATGCTAATAAAAGTAGCAAACGTTGCTAGGCGCTCCCCTATGCACTTTACACAAACTGCTCAGTGTATTTTTACAACTCTACGAGGTCGGTACCACCTGGTTTCACAGATTAGTACCCCTATTTTACGTGTGAGAGAAAGCAGAGGCGTGGAGAGGCCGAAAGCCTCCAGCCGGTAAGTGGCGGAGCCCGGAGGCCAGTGGAACCTCTCCCTTGCAGTGGACACGGAGATCAGAGGCGCTAAGACACGCAGAGTCCTCGATGTGTTGCCAGCAGCGAGCAGAGGTTCAGTACATCGCAGCCATCATGGTTGCACACGCCCCGAAAAGCATACAGCGCTAACGTTATCAAGGAGACAGCCATCTCCTGAGTTAAGCTAATTCCCTTCATCCAAGAGAGCCCTAGGAAGGCCTAATTCACACGGACTCATTGACTCCACACAATAGAAAACGACAGACGAAGCCTTCGAGGAAAGAGACGGGAATCGCCATTGATTGGAAGCCAGACATGTTCCTTTCTTCTCCTGCTGACTGACTGACTGATTTCCGAGGGTTCTTTTTTTTTTTTTTCTGTGTAATTAAAGAGCCGACTGACCTGTCCAGCACGCGTCCTTCATCCATCTCCATCTTGAGAGTGGCAGGTGGATGTCTGATAAGCCGCAGGCTTCCTCCTGCCCAATCCCACGGCTGAAGAGCCGGCAAAGCATCGAGGTTTCCGACCCGTCACACTCGAATCCCTGAAGCCACATGTCACCCTCTCTTCTACCTCGTAGATAAGGTATTAGCGGTTGGAACTAGTGATGTCACAGGAGAAGAGGATGCCTGCAGAATCGCTGGATGCGAACCTTGACTGCCATGGGCTGGAGAAAGGGATGGGATGGTGGAGGGGGCAGTGCATTAGAGCCCGCAGACCGGCTGGCGCTTGGGTCCAGGACTGGCCGTTTCCGAGCCCCTTGAGGCGTCACTCCAGGAGCGGATCCTTCATAGTTCCCGCCCAAATTCAAGTTCAGGATTTGGTACAGGCATCAAGGAGTCCTCTTCAAAATAGATCGTTGCATGGTAGATAGATAGGAAGAGGGCTTGGTTTGGGGTCAGACTCGAATTCACCTCCTCGGGGTCCCCCGCACACTGGGGTGAAGGATGGAGATTGGGGAGGAACAGTGAGGACTGTTTGTGCCGTGTCACGATTAGCGGAGATGACTATGGAAAGACTCAGGCAGCCTGGATTCAAATCTTTGGTCAACTAAGGACCCTGGTCCTCAACCTGGGTGATTTTGTGCTGCCCTCCCCCGCCCCCAGGGACCATTTGGCCGTGTCTGGAGACATTTTTGGTCACAGCTTGGGGGCGTTGCTACTGACATCTAGTGGCTAGAGTCCAGGGACGCTGCTAAACATCCTGGAGGGCATAGGACAGCCCCGCGACAGAGAATGACCCGGCCCTAAAGGTTGATCAATGGTGCCGAGGACAAGAAACCTTGCTCTATTTCCTACTCGCGTGTGAAGTTACTGAACGTGGTGATGACTCACCGGGGGAAGGCAGATAATACCAGTGCCTGATCATAGCAGCGGGTGGTTATTTCGAAAGCAGAGGCCACATGGCACCTAGCACAGCATCAGGCGCCCGGCAAACCCTCAACAAACGTAAGCTCGGCCTTTTGTGAAATCGAGAGGCAATAATAGTGCACGGGAACTGCTTGGGCGTTGGTAGGTTCTGCGTAAGCCACAGTAAAGATGTGATTTTGATGACGGTGATGGGTGCCACGCCACAGCATCTTTGCAGTGTCCTAAGATTCTTCAGGCTGGCACTTCACGATGGATCCCTGCTCCCCCCGCCTCCCCAATCCTGAACACCTCTGTCTCAAGGGGACGTTCAAAACCATTGTCGCAATTTAAAAAGCAACAGACTTGACCCCAGGTGAGGCTAATGCTGGGTCTTGGGTCTGTTGGTGCCGAAATTCGTTAAAGGCAGCTGCCTCCCCCTGGGTTTTCCTCTGAGATCATTTTCTGAAATCTGTTTCCAACCGGAACAGTTCCTGTGATTGGGACTTATTTTTCCCAGAGGGAGGCGGTGTCCTCCTCTCTCCTATTCTGATTGAATGTTTGTGTCTCCCCCAAATTTATATTTTGAAGCCTTAACTTCCAATGTAATGGCATTTGAGGGTGGGGCTTTTGGAAAGCGGTTAGGTTTGGATGACATCCTGAGGGTGGGAATCCATCACAGGATTAGTGTCCTTTTAAGAGAGGGACCCGCATGGGTGGCCCCTTCCCCGCCCCCTACCTGCATTTTGATCTTGGACTTCCGGTGTCCAGACTGTGAGAAAGAAAAGTCTGTTGTTTAAGCTTTCCAGCCTGTGGTATTCAATTGCAACAGCCCAAGTAGACAAAGACAGGACACAGAACCATTAAAATAGAAATTTTGCCAATCCCTCCCTTTTTCAGAGGGATCCTGGGTAAGGTTCTTCCTTCTCTCTTCACCCCTGACTCGCTCTTCCTTATGAGAAAAAGAGTGGACTCTTCAGTAGCTGGAGTTTGACCTCCGTGGCCCATGTTGGCGGTGGGGGCAGTAACAGCCCCCTCCAGCTGGGTGACGAGAAGCAAAAGCATGAAGCTGGCTTGACACAGAAATGCAGATGAAGCAAGTTTACGAAGGTTCTGTAGTGATGGGCTGGTGAAAATGACCAGGGACCGGCAGGAAACCGAGTCCTGTATCTTCCCCTACGAGCGAAGGTTCAGTGTTCACTAATTCCGCATGCGTGTTGAGTTTAAAGAGCGTAAGTATGTCGGACAATGAGAACGGACTGTATTTTAATGACCTCTCGTCTCCCTGCTGGCTAGAGGAAGGGGTGATTGGGAACCCCCAGATCTTCCCAGCATGCTTTTCTCCACACCAGGGCCACGTGCCGATGCTCTCCCCTCTCTGCTTTTGCAATGATGTTGCCACTAGGGAGATGCTGGTGGATCTGCCGTGGCTTGGAATCCTTACTGTCAGTTGCGTGTCCTCCGAGGAAACTGTCAGTGCAGATCCTGTGAGAGCAGAAGGAAGAGAGGTAAGGGCCTGGGTTCAAATCCCACCCTGCCACTTACCCACTGTTTGATCACAGGAAGTCACTTACCCTTTGCGACTTTTAATTTTCTCATTTGAGTAGTTAACAAACTCCTGTTCCCAGGATGGGCGTGAGAAAAAGATGAGGTCACTGGATCCCAAAATTGGTGCCTAAAATGCTCAATTTTGACTTCCCTTCTCCAAGAAGGCTTGTCACAGCATCAGAAAACTTGAGTCCCATTGAAAACGCATTGAAAGCAAGAACCAAGATGTCCACATGCCCTTGGTTCGTGAATTTACCAAGCATCACTTCCTGTGTTTGGTCTCTGACGCTGCTTGGTAACTACTGGGCACTGCATGCACTAAGCTTGCCCAGGCTTCTGAATTTCAGCAGGGAACCAGTGAGGATGAGTATGGGAGATCCTTCCTTATTTTCTGTGCCATTACATCTCCAGTTTGGAGTCAGCTGTTCCCTTGTTGACATGCAAATTTCTACTAACTGACCATGATAGCTATTTTTATGTATCAACCTGGTGAGGCTGTGGTACCCACTTATTTAACTGAATAGGAATCTAGGTGTTGCTGTGAAGGTGTTTGGTAGACGTGATTAACATCTACGATCAATCGACTTTAAGGAGATTGCCCTTGGTAATGAGCTTGGTCTCTTCCAATCAATTGAAGGCCTTAGAAGCAAAAACTGAGATTTCCCAGAAACAAGGAAATGCTACTTCAAGACTGGAACATAGAAATTCTGCCTGAGTTTCCAGCCTGCCCGCCCACCCACCAAAGCTGGACTTGCCAGCTTCTACAATTGTGTGAATCAATTCCTTGAAATCTCTCTCTCCCTCTGTCTCACTTTTCCTGTCTGTCTCTTTGTCTCTTTCTCTTTTAGCCTATCTATCTATCTATCTATCTATCTATCTATCTATCTATCTATCTATCTATCATCTATCTATCTATTATCTATCTATTTATCTATCTATTTACATCATCATCATCATCATCATCATCATCATCATCATCATCAGTCTCCTAATGGTCTTGTCTTAGTCTCTTTGAGCTGCTGTAACAAAAATGCCATAGACTGAATGGCTTATAAACAACATTTCTCATACTTCTGGGGTCTGGAAAGTCCAAGATCAAGGTCCTTGCTGGCAGATTTGGTGAAAGCCTGTTTCCTGGTTCATACACAGTCATCTTCTTCTCACTGTGACCTCACATGGTGGGAGGGACAGGCAGTTCTGTGGGTTTTCTTTTTGTAAGGGTGCTAATTCCATTCATAAGAGCTCTACCTTTGTAACCTGATCACTTCCTAAAGTTTCCATTGAGCATTATGTTTCAACCTATAAATTTTGATGGGGGAAGCACAAACATTGGGTTTATAGCAGTTGTGTTTTTCTGGAGAACATTGACTCATGCCCTGATCCCTGGACAAACTCATCCACGCCGATGGCTTAATCCGCTATCTCTGTTAGTCTCTCTTACCTCCTCTGGGGCACAGAGCCATTTGAGAAAGTATTGCAGAAACTGGATCTCCTCTTAAGAAAAATGCACATGCATACGTAACACTGCACGCAAGCTCAGGGCCCCAGAGACCCCAGGTTAAGAACTGCTGATCAGGATGCCGATGGATCCGAAACTCTCCCTGCTCTGACTACTCCCCTGAGCTGCAAACCTACTCAGCGTCTCACCTTGGCTCTTTCGCAGGAGCCTCAGACCCAACAGGTCCAAACTAAACTCTTCGTTTTTCTGCCCTACTTGTTTCTTCTCTCACGCTGTTTGCCAGTGAATGGCACTGTCACCCACCCAGGAGAGACATTGTGGGTCATCCTTGCATTTTTCCCTCCCTCTCTCCACCCACATCTGAACCATCACTGAGACCTGTCAAATCCATCCCCATTGCCAGGGGCCCATTTCAGGCCACCATCGCCTTCCTCCTAAACTAGGATCCCTGCTTCCAGCCCTGGTCAAGTCCAACCCATTCTTCACTGGGAAAGCAGAGATGGATTACAAAACAAACACTTTATTTTTTCCAGCTTTATTGAGATACAATGACATATGACGTGTATAAGTGTAAGGTGCATGACATGTTGATTTGATACACTTATATATTGCAAAATGATTGTCATCGTAGCATTAGCTAGCACCTTCACCATGTCACATAATTAAAAATGAATATTAAAAAAGTTCATTTCTGAATTATGTCTCTCCCCTCGTTAAAAAGATCTCTGGTGCCTCCACCTCGCCCTCTGGGTATTTCAAAGTCCAGTGTGGGTTCCAAGACCCTCTGTCTGGCCTTGTTTCTGACATTCCATCACTCATTCATTCCACAGACATGTATTGAGCACCGCTGTGTGCCAGGCTCTGCGTTGGGTGCTGGGGGACGTGGAGGGGAGTGGTCTTTGTCTTCGAGGTGACTACGGCTCTTGCCTTGCGTTTCCCAGCCATGCTGAGATGGTTTCCTTACCTTCATGAGCTAAATGCTATCCTCCCTCGTGCCTTGACCCCTGTGGATCGGTTTCTCTACCTGTCCTTCCTTTTCTCCATCCAGTGAACTCTTTTTAATTTTTTTTAAAACTTAAGTCTGATCGCTCTCTCCATGGAGATTTCCATATCTTTGTTGACAATCATTCAACTCTGCATTACTTGAAGGAAAAAAAAAATGAGTTTATTGGAAGACTGTGGGGTGAAAGAACAGAGCCAGAGCTGCTCTAGGGAATCTAAGTAAAGAGATTTAAAGATGAGTCTCTTCCATCTGTCAGCTATTTGTTGCTTCTTTATCGCTTTGCCTAATCACTTTGTTTAATATTCCCAGGCATGGGAGACTGATGGGTTGGATTTGAGGCAAATGCCTGTCCCTGGAGGATGCTACTTGATTGACAGCCTCACAATGACTGTGTATAATTGGGGTGGGAGAATTCTCCAAAGGAAATAGAGATTCTGATAGCAGTGAAGAGGGGAAGTGATTCTGGGCAAGCAAAGATAACACGCATCCCACATCTATTTGACCTCTTTGCTACAAAATTAATTATTCCTCCTTCAGATCTCTACCGTACACATTTTAAAAATTAATATCTTGTAAATAAGTTCTCTGGCCACGTTGAATTATGATTGTTTATGTACTTTGCTTTTGTACTTGACTTTGTAGCTTTGTGAGCTGGTTTTCAATCACAGTACCTAGTGCATTGTTGGTGTTTAGAAATGTTTGTGGTACTGAACGAATGAGTGTTGAAGTGAAAACTCAAAAACAGCCATGTCAAGTTTCACCTTTAAATACAAGTTTCTCCTAAGAGCAAACTCTGATTCTGACTTTGAGTTGACAGCTTTTTAATTCTTTTTTTCTTCAGGAGGTTTTGGGTCTTGAAACATTGCCTATAAAGAGAATTTGGGTTTAACAAAATTGATTTGCTGTATGGTTTTAATGATCATAACCCGATATATGGTTCCCTTGGAAAAGATGACACCCAAGGACAGAAGAAGAAATTAGCCTTTGCTCATGATAGAGACATTTATGTGGAGAGAATTAAAAGAAAAAGAATCATTTTGGGTAAAATATGTAATAACCATACATAAAGCTTATTGAATATAAATGCAAAGTAGCCTGGGTTTACGATATACTTGGAAGAAGAAAAAATTTAAAAAAAAGTAGGACTTTCAATGGAAGGAGCACATGACCTTGAAAATATCCTCTCCCTTCCCCTGCAATTACTGCTACCTACTATGTGCTGAATTGAGCACTTACACCCTTTTAATCCTTACAAACCCTGTTTGGTAGGAATCACTGTCCTCAATTTACAAGTGAGGACACTGAAGTTCAGTATAATTATGTAATGGGCCCCAAGTTTAAGCAGCTGGGAATTAGCAGAGGCAGGATTTGAACTCTGGTCTTCCTGATGTCAAAACTGCTGGTTTTGCTCCCATTTTAGCCCAAGGATGGGGCACAGGCATGATTTCCCAAAGAGGAACCCAAAGTGCTGACTTCATGATTGGTCCCAGCAGTTGACCCAAGGCTCTTTAAATCTCTTCTCACTAGGGTCTAAGGAGAGCTGAGTTTTCTTGCTGGGAGTCAGAGGATCAACTGGAAGATTCTTTCCTTGCAGGATTTACAGGTGAAACGCTTCAGTTCTGAGGACAAATCCTGAAGGGGAAAATCTGCTCACCATAGAAGGGAGATTTCTGCCTGTCTGGAGTTGATGAGGGTGAGTCCATGTGCATGCACGCAGGAGTGAATGTGTTTGCATGTGCAGGTCAGCCTGTGTGCTTTGCGTGAGGCTGTGCATGTGCCTCTGTGCATATTGATGTGTATGTTCATGTGTGCTGTGCATCGTACATTTCATAGTTATTTACGTCTGTGTGTGTGGGTGACATGCACATGCTGTCTGTGTAGTATAGGCAGGTAGATCTCTGTTTATCTGTGTGAATGCCTGTGTGTGCACTCACCTCTATGCCTGTGTTTGTATACTGTGTGTGTGTGTGTGTGTGTGTGTGTGTGTATAGGATGACTTACAGCAAGAAATGTGTAGACAGATACCCCTGACTTCTTGCCAACCTGTTTAACAGGTTTCAGAGAGTGTCTATTTACTTCTTGCTGGAACTGCTCTGTTATGCTCTGCAATTTCATTTTCCATTTTATTAAATGGTGTACAAAATTTTTTTTTTACAGGTTTGGAAGCTGCCCTGTGGGACCTTACTGCTCAAAAATTCTCTAGTCGGTGGTTGCTGTGACAAAACTAAAAAGCCAGCACTGACTTCCTCTTGTGATGCTTAAAATAAGTCAAGGAAGCCAAGCTCCCTGGGTGAGAATGTCTATCAGGTCTTTATCTTTTTCCAAATAAACCCCTGCTTATAGCTTTCCATTGCCCATCAGATAAAGGATTAGCTGCTGCAAATGGGTTTTGTTTATCCTCGGTAAATCTCCCTTTGGCAACTCCAGCTCTGCTGATTCTCACATTTCTTCTCATTGTTCTCAATGCTGTAGTGTCTTTTATGAGGTTTAGTATTCTGTCCAGATTTTGTGTGACACTAATTTCCTATTGGGCTCTGATTCTGTTTGGTTGGCCTGGACGTGAGGAGTTTGGCTTTGGTGGCTGATGTCTAGACCTGCGCTATTAGCTCGTCTGAAATATAGCAGCAAATTGGGGTATATTGGCAGATTCGACATTGCCTTACATAGCCTGGTGTGAGGCACATAGAAAGATGGGTTTTAAATTGAATGGAGCTGTTTTTGATTCTGACTCTGGAACTTAGAGATGAGTGACCTCGGGCAAGTCCTTTTTGTTTCCTTTTTGCTGTGAATCCTCCAATAACAAAAAGTTATCAATTCTTAAGTGCAAGGATAAGAAAATAACTTATTCAAAACATTGGTTATTTAGTATGTGTATCGGATAGCTATTGCTGTGTAACAATGCATCTTAAAACTTAACAAGTACAAACATTTGTTTATGCTCATGAGTCTTTGTGTTGGCAATTTAGGGGAATGTTGCTAGCTAGTTCTTCTACTCCCAGTGGGGATCCCTCATGGTTCAGTGGTCAGCTGAGGGTCAGCATGGTGGCTTTTTTGGGAGGTTGGCTTTCTGTTGGTGGGGTCTCTTGCTTCTCTTCCACATGCTCTCTCAGCCTCCAGAAGGCTGTCTTGGGCTTGTTCTCCTGATTTGAGCCAAGAACCCAAGTGAGGCAGTTGAAATCTGCAAAGCCTCTTAAGGCCAGAACCAGAACATAGTCAGGTCCACTGTGTTCTGTGGGCCAGATCAGATTGTAAGGCCAGCCTGGACAAAATTGATGGGAAGTCAGACTCTACTTTTTGAAAGGAGGATCTGAAAAGTCACATTAGAAAGACATGTAAACAGAGAGGTCATTAACAGGGGCAAGCAATGCAACCCACCTATGGCAATGGACACTCAATATTTGTTGAACTGCCTGGTACCTAGGAGACATGTAATGAATATCATATCATTTACCTTTTCAGGTTCTTGACTGAGACCCTATGTAATAACAGACAGATAAAAAAGAGAAAAAAAAAGTTTCCTGACATGTATACCTGCTATATACATAAGAGATGCCCAGGAAAACTGAGGAACTCCTCGGTGAATGGCCCAAGCCATCACCTTAAATATCACATTCAGCTAGAGACAAAACAAGCCATTGGGAGGTGGAGGGGAGAACAGTGGTGGGAGGTTACCAGTCCAAGCACAGTCAACAGGGGTAAGTTGTTTTGCAGGTTTAAGCCAGTTGCTATCTACACTGATAAAAGTTTCTAGATGTTTAGTCATCCTTCTCTTCCTGGTACAGAAGGAGACACCCTTACAGATGGAGATTTCCTTTATAAATGTAAATTTCTCTCACAAAAGGATAACTTCTCCTGGGGTGTCAGCGCTTCCCCTGTATCTGCTGTTTCTTAAAAATAAGCAGCCTAAAATAATCTTTATGCCAAAGAGGCATATTTTTGGGGTTGGAAATTCTGCTCCCCTTCACCATATAAACCAGAGTCTCTGTGTGGTCATCTCAGCCCAGGTTTGCATTCATTCATTCTTGATTCTAGCATGGTAGGCATTCAGAATGCACCCTGGTAGCTCACTTCTTCAGAATGATGAAGATAAAAACATACCAAATGCTTACTCCTCTCCAAGCCCTATGTTACATTCTTTGCTTGCATTATGAATTTTTACCTTACTACTGTGGAAGAGAAAAAAAAATGTTCTCTACCTTTCTAAGTTCTTCTGGCTGGTCTAAGAATTAAATGGATATGAGACAAATGAACAGGAGAAAATCAAATTTAATTACGTGTGTATGGGAAACCCACATCAATGTGAGCGATCTCAAAGACTGTCGGGAAAGATGAGGCTTACATGTCATTTGACCTAAGGAGAAAGGGGTAGGGTTCTGGGACTTCAGAGGGAAGGAAGGCCATTCATGGGAAGATGAAAAGAGCAAGTGCTTCACAAACGAATGTTTGCCATGCTATGTGAGGCAACGGGACCCAGAGAGGACTTTTAACAAACAGACTTTGCTAGATTCTTCCCTGTCTGTCACATCCTAGTTAATATTGTATGGTAGATAGTCATCTACGGTAATGATGCCCTTCCTGGAGCAGGTCCTCTATCTAAATTCTTTCAGGCAAGGGGAAGATTCTTCTTGAGTCTTTCATTTTCTAGAATAATCAGCCTAACATAATCCTTATGGCAAACAGACACATCTTGGGGTTGCAAAATTTTGTTCTCCTATATTATAGCCTGTAAGGTGGGGTGACTTAATCATGCCCATAATGCAGACAAGAGGAGGTGAAGTAGCCCAACCAAGGTCACTTAGCTAGCAGAAGCGAGTTCGGAAGATTCAAACCCAGTTTTTAAAGGCCATGCTTTAGTAACTTCGTTAAACTATCTCCTCTGCCTAGGGTGACCCACTCAATCCTGGTTTCTGGGAGATTTTTCTGGTTTTAAAACCAAAATTCCCACATCCCGTAAAATCAGCCTATCCCGGGCAAAGTAATAATTTGTCGTTCGACCCCCAACCTGAGCCTTCTTGCATCATCAGGCCCAGATCAATATCTCTGACTCCTCCCACGTCCCCAGTCCTGAACACCTGTAAGGGTGTTCTCACGTCCTGCTCCCTCTTCGATCCTTGGCTCCTGTCTTATCGCTTCATTCTTGCCTGTGCAGTCTTGTGTGCCATCCGCATCTGGTTTGTTCTACTCTGGAGATGCACACGGCACCGCGGGCTGCTACTGGCGCTGGAATTCCCCACCTCTCCTCGATAGCTAAGACCTCCTCGGGGTCTCTGGGGGATGGAACAAAGTAGAAATCCCATCTGCTTTGCAGACTCTTAGGAAACTTACTGTCCTTTTAATGCCTCCCAGTGGCACCAGGGGAGCAGGCAACGCCTTCTCCGTATTGTGACATCTTTGCTAAATCGCTCCCATCACCCTAACAACCCAATTGTCACGATAAGCAATGGGGCATCGACAGGAAAGTGGGGACAAACTAATATCCAAGGGAGTACCCTCCCTCCCAGCAACTCAAACATGTTTGCCCTTAAGAATCTTATCTTCCTTTTATTCTTAGATTCTTAAAATAAAATACCTCTGGCAATTATTATTTAAACACCTCTGCTCGGATCAAAGGACTGTAAACATCTAGGCCTCAGAGATACTGTTCAGAACTACACTCATTCTCTCCGTTATGCAGCACAATGTCTACCTAGTAGATATGGAGAAAGCTGAAAAGATAGAAAAAGAACAAATATATTAGAAACATTGGCCTAGCTTTGCTGCAGAACCAGAGAATTGAATTTGTCTTGTTCCAAAGGAGCAGCTCTCCTTGGAAGGAAGATTCTCCAAGCTTGGCCTCTAAGGAATTGGGAGACACCCAGCAGAGCACAGGAGAAGTGGTCCTGTAGGATGTTTCTATATAAAACGTTCTTCACTCAGACATTGTGGGCGCAACAGGTAGAGTGACAAAAAAAAAAAAAAAAAAAATTAGTGCAAGCACTCCAGCTGCTCCGAGTTGAATATTAAACAAAAACCTTCCGCGCCTCACGTTGCTGGAGGTTGGCGTGCATTTGTGGTACACAACGGGAATCAAATCAATATTCACCCAGCGAAACAAATTAGGAATGTGCAGTTCTCACTTAGCCAAGCATGCCAGGCTCTCTGAGGATGAAGGAATGAAAGCTCTCCTCAGGCTTCTGTGTGTGTCCCAGAGAACATCAAACAGCTCCCCAAGGTTCACTCCAGAATAATAAAAAAAAAAGGCCTTTGACAATAACGATATCGTGAGAATTTCCATTAGATAAAGTAAATGGGATTTTTAAAAAGTACTTCTTGGTTGCTATTAGGTCCATGCTGAGAAAATAATGGAAAAAAAATCCAGGAAAAATGCTTTTTGAAATTAGTGGGGAATAATATTGGGGAGTATGATAATCCCCCATCAATGGGAGCCATCTAATTCCTGGAAATGGCTGTTGTGTTGGGTAGATTTTCCATAATGTCAATGATTAGTATGACGAATAGTGACAATAATTGGGAATGGCAAAGGGATCTAAATAGTTGGCTAGTCACAGAGCCCAGAAAGTGGGGGATTGTCAGTCAATCATTTCTGCCTTTTTTGGCATCTCAGCTTATTTCTTTATCTCACTCACTTGGCGGATTCTGTGAGTTGAAGGGAAGGAGGAGGATATCGTGTGTCCTCTGTCCTAGGCAGCGAATCAGAGGCAAGATTTCTAGTTTTATGGGAGCCTGGAAGTTGGCAATTCTGTTGGTTTCCCATCCTGGCTGCCCATCAGAATTCCTGGGAAAATTAAAAAAAAAAAGTTACTGGAAATCCCTGCAGACCTACTGAATCAATGTTTTCAAGGTTGAGGACCCCAAATCAGTTAGAATAAAAAATTTCTATGTCAAAATAGTCATTACCTGGTTGTGTGTGTGTGTATGTATCATATATGCTGTATGTTAGATTTCAATTTAAATAGACATTTTATGTGATTCCATAGAAGTTGCAGGTCTTTGGGAAAATAGGACCAGTCTCTTTAATAAGGAAAAACATTGAATCTCTGAGATGCGAGGGACTTGCTTAATGCCATCCAACACAAAGCCATGACTAGAGGCTTGGATCTCAACTCAAAGTATAGGATCTTGTGCTCTAAGCCAGGACACAGCTCGTAAAGTCGTTCCAGAAACTTCTGGGAAGGTTTTACGCCACTCCACACGAAGCCCCAAAAGATGCTCATGGAAGAGCCTGCTTGTTTGGCAGAATGTAATGGCATTATCAACTTTGATAGTCCTTTTCCCAGATCATTCCCCAGAAGCTCCCACTGAGTGGTCTCCATGGCAACTAGACAAAGCATCCTTCTGTAACAGCTGGTAGTTTACCAGGTAACATTTATTGAGCATTTACCATGTGGCAGGTACTTTTTTTTCTCTCTCTTTAACTTTTCATTCACATCCCAAGGGTTAGGAATTATTAATACCATTTTACAAATGAAGAGCCTCCTTTTCCAAACATTTTCCAAACCTGAGGCTCAGAGAGGTGAAGAACGTCAACCAAAATCACACAGCTCATAAGTATCAAAGATCTATTGAACTATTATGTTGTACTCCTGAAATTAATATAATGTTTTATGTCGATTATATATCTAAAAAAACACCCTAAAAAAAGTCCTAGATTCAAGCCCAAGTCTATATGGCTTTCAGGCTTATATTCTTTTCTCGGCTTATGTGGTGCCCCTCAACAACTATTCCATCATATCCAAAGAATTTTAGCGACTTTCACCCATTTTAGAAACTAAAAAAAAAAATCTATGAGCATCTTTTTCAGGTGAAAGTAAGCTTCAATGATATTATTTATTACTTTATAAAACTTGCTCAAGTATTGGGGCGGATAGCGAATGAACCACTCAGCGAACTATTTCCCGTGGATCTCAAAGGTCTTTGAAATCAGAGACTTCTCGGTGGTGAGCAGCCTCGGTGAGGTGGCATTAGCATTAATGAAGTTTTTCATGTTCAGCAACGCTTTCTGGAGTATGGAGGTCAAGTTCGGGCGTTTGTAATCAGTTGATAAAAGACATGTGTGTGCAGCCGTGTGGGAAATCTAGGACTATTATCAAATAATGATGTAGAGTATAATTAAAGTTGAGCTATTAAGTGCTAATTAATTAAGCTGTCAGATTGTAATCAAGGAATTGATTGCCTCTGTATAGACCTCTGATGGTTTCACATCTTCGCAAAACTCTGGCACCCTGATTTGCAAAGATGAACAAATTAAAGGGCCATTCTTCAGCCCAATGACACAGCGAGCTTTCCTGCTTCCAAGAGAGTGAAGACTCACAACGTTTTAACTCTTGCGGAAAGCCAAAAAGGCAAGTGGGCTCTCTTGGGTAAGACCAGACTCAAAGGCTGTCCTTAAAATTCACTTCCTTATGGTCATTATTTGGATTAAAAAAACATGGCTGTTATACTTACTCTGTGCTTGGAAATACGTCATCCCACTTTATCCTCAAAGCCAACCCGTTTTACAGAAGAAGACACTGAGGCTGAGAGAGGGAGTGGGACCTACCCAAGGCCCTACAACTGAAGCCAAACTTCCTGGAGCAGATGAGCCTTCAGTGCAATATGGAGAAGGTATCGAGTGTCCATTCCCTGTACTGTGCTCTCTTTGGTTCTCGAGGACACAGCTACAGCTTCTGATGTATTTTGCATCACTATAGCTCCTTATCTCCAGTCTCTCTTCCCATCGCACAGAAATCCCTTGCCCAGTAGGAAACACATCTATTCTTAATCAGGGTTTAAATTTCACTCTACTTACTGACTGTGAGAACCTGGATAAGTTATTTTCTTTCCTCTGAGTCTCAGCTTTCTCATCTGCTGAATGGGAGCATTGCCACCCATCTTACAGAGGATTACAATATATAACAGCTGCATTGTAATGAGTATTTCCTGTCTGCCAGGCATGGTAATAAGCAGAAAATGTTCATCAGCTCACGTCCTCCTCATGAAAACCCTGAGAACTTTCTACAAGGATAAGAAGATTGTATATCCGCGCTGTCCAACATAGGAGTCACTAGCCACACGAAGCCACCAAGCACTTGTAATGTGGCTGGTGCAACTGGGGGATGGGATTTTAAATTTTCTTTAATTTTGATGAATTAAAATTTAAATAGCCACCTTCGACTAGTGGCTCCTGGGTTTGCATTGCTCTAATGATGATCTCCCTTTGTTCTGATTTGATAGATGAGGGCTCAGAGAAATCACGTGACTTGCCTACAAGTCCTACAGCTTGAGAGTGGTGGAGTTGGGATTTGAACTCAGGTGAGATGATTCCTAACCCTACTCCAAATGAGAATTCAAGGGCCTATCAAAGCAGAGGTCAAAGGCCACATTCTCGGCCCTGTGTTGATGTGTGTATGGGCTTCCTGCCTTGGAGCCTAGCACTCTATCTCTTCAGAAAGGCAGAGGGACCCAGCAGAAGCCAGGTCATCTTACTGTGTCCCTGTGCTGCTCCTGCCACCAACCTCATCTGCCCTGCGTGAGTCATCTTTTTATAGGCAGGAGCTGGAATGGACCTGGCCCTTGGGCCGGCTGAGATGGCTCCACCAGGGTGGAGATTAATTACATGGTCTGTGCTGGCTTCTGGGCGAGGGCAGTCTCATGCTTTAGCTTTTGGTTAGTTGAGGAAGAAAGCTGGTGGTGTCTAGTGAGTGCTGGTTGCATGCCAAATGCCCGTGGATCCTTCATGCCAATGTTCTCATTGAGTGCCCTACAGTTGGCACTGCCACCACCCTTCTAAAGATAAGAAAACTGAAGGCCCGAAAGGCTCGGTGACCTGCCCAAGCTTGTACACCGTGGAGGGTCCCGTGTTGGCGTTGGAAGGCAGGCATTTGGCTCTGTTATATATAAAGGCTTTGGTTGCTTTGTTCTTTTTCACTGAACTTTTCCTTTTTTCTTGGCTCTCTCTCCCTATCAGCTGTTTAGGTTCATCTTATGATAGAACAGGGCTTTGAGGCCCATTTCCGGCTTACAGGCAGGAAAGCAACAAGCAGAAAATAGGGATTTGCAGAATTTGGCTGTAAGCCGAGTGCAGAAGGGAGTGGGGAGCTGAGGATGAATATGAATGATAGGGAACAACACCAAAGAAAGCCATAATAAACATAATAATGATGACGACAACTGCGCTGACTCTCCACTTCCTCTTGCTGGGATCCCCCGACTTCCCTCTGCCCCACACAATAGCCTGGTATCTGTCATCCTCCAAGGACTTGTTACCAAAGATCAGCTGTCACATTTAGATCCAATGGGGACAAAACTGCCAACGTTTAAGGAAATATGTCTGCATTTAATACTTTTTTTTTTTTTTTACGGAGCAATAAGAATGCCAAGATTTACACATTTCGGGATTCCTCATTGAATCCCGTAAGTGTAAAAAATTCGAGCTCCGGGCATCTTTGGAAAAGCAGGAGGGCAGTTTGTCAATGTCAGTTTGCTGTGCCTGCTTCCGACCTGGACAGCCTGGGGGCTGCGCCGGTGACATGTGGCGAGTCTTCTGTGCTGGGTGTGTCTGTACCCGCTCATATCCTGCTGGGTCTCCTGCAGAAAAACTCTTAAGAAAAGATGAAAACAAAACACATGTTTGATCCTTAGGAGGCAGCATCTCCCAGACGTCTGTCCCTGTCACACTGGGTTTCCAAGGATGTGGTTTTCTGAGATTTTGAGGCGCTGGGCAAGGAGACAAGGTCTTGGGGCTCTGCTATGTCCTGGCCCTGTGACCTTTTCCAGGTGGCTTACACCTTGCTGAGACTCTGTCCATGCCCACCTCTGTAAAACAGAGCACACGATTTGTTTATAACAGTTGTTACAAGTTAAATTGTGTCCCCCACCCCAAAAGATATGTTAACATCCTGACCCCTTGGGAAACTGTGACTGTGACCTTGTTTGGAAAAGGGGTCTTGGCAGAGGTCATTAGGTTACAGTAAGGTCATACTGGAGTAGAGTGGGCTCTTAAGCCAATATGACAGGTGTCCTTAGATGAAGAGAAGACACAGAGATATGAGGGGGTCAGCCACGTGGAGATGGAGGCGGAGACTCCAGTGATGCTGTCACAAGCCAAGGACTGCCCGGGGCCACCAGAAGCTGGACGAGGCAGTAGGGCTTCCCCCACTGAGGCTGAGGGAGCTAGGTCCTGACAATACCTTGAGGTTTGACTTCTGGCCCCTAGAATTATGGGAGAATAAATCTCGATGGTTTTCAGCCTCCTAGCTTGGGGTATTTTCTTATGCAGCCCTAGGAAACGAATCACAAGGGATGTACCTTCCCACGGGACGACTAACGGGAGCTCCGACCAGGCATGAGACTCGAGGAGACAATCTGCAAGAGAATGGGGGACAGGAGACGCAAAGAGTGGAGGCAAGACAAAGTTCTGATCAAGCCTCATTTATTGTAGGTAGGGGTAGAGTATATAAAGGGGAGGATTTGCATAATCACGGTTGCCTTGGATATCACCGCAGAACATTCCATTTCCTTATATGACCCAAAAATGCAGAAGGGTCCCGGGAGGTCACCTATCTGCAAGGTCAGATTAGTTTAAGCAAATGGCTCAAGGGGCCCAGGGCAAGTCAGGACATGTCAGGGCAACTGACCTTATGCTGTCTATCCTATCAGATAGCACAGGGCGAGGCAGACCCTGTCCCAAGGCGAAGTTGCCTAGATCTCAGGTGTGAGAGCCTTGATAAGAAAGGCTCCCGACAAAGGGAGGATGCTTTCGAGGCGTTAAAGGACTTATGTCAGAGCAGAATCAGGAAAGGTCTGCTTCCTCCTCCCTTCACCGTGTTTGGGGTCCTGCAATACACAGGAAGAGCTTTAAATCACACACTCCAAGGCCAGGCTGCCTCGACTTGCATTTTCGCTCCCTTATTTCATGTATGTCCGCTCCATTTAACCAGCTTCGTGACTACGGGCAAGTTGCTGACATTTCTTGTCTCAGGTTTGATAAGGAGAAAAGCAGCCCCTGACACCCGGGACTGGCCTGGTGCCGTGTGTGAGGGCCGGCTTGGTGTTGCTAGGAGCTGGCCCGGCATGCACAGCTGGATCCCGGCGTGCTTCCCTGAGCGTGAGCAGGCTTGCAGAACGTCAGCGTCAGGAAAGGCAGAGAGTGGAATGGTGGTTATGGGGGGTGGGGGGGGTAGGAGACTTGGGGAGATGCTGTTTAAAGGTAGAAACTTGGAACTCGTGGATGGATAAATCCTGGAGCGTGCACACACTGCAAAGCAGAGTCAGCAATGCGGTATTGCAAACTGCAAAGCGGCTGAGAGACTAGATCTTAATTGTTCTTACTAGGGAAGGAAGTGACAGTCATGTGACATGATAGTGGTGGTGGCTAACGCTGTGGTGCACATCATATGGTAACCAACACGCTGTGCCCTGTGTCAACCACATCTCCATACACCGAACAAATGAATCAATTTAACAAAGAAAGAAAAAGTTCCTTTGTAACGATGACGGGTCAAGATCAGATCAAGACCGCTGCGTGACCTTATCGACCCCTGACGACCCCTTATCCCAACTAACACGGCAACTGTTACTGCTTTACCAGTCATAGCTCTAGCCCTGTTTCATCCCTCCTGCCTTCTAGATGAGAATTATTAAAATAATCCTGGGATGACTCCCACTTCCTGGCCTTCTCTAGGTTGGCTGGAGCAATGGCGCTGGAAGTGAGAGCACGTGCACCTGTTAAGTTCCTGGTGTCCCCAAGGAGAGCAGAATGAGGGCTTTGCTGCCCTGGAGGGAGCTGAGTATGGCCGTGTGCCGTGCGGCTCAAGTTAGGGTTTGGAGTCAGATGAATCCAAACGGGTGACAAACCCATTGATGGCTGCGACTTGATCTAGGAGACTCAACTTCACTTCTCTGAGCTTCTGTTGACCCGTTGGCGGAAGGAGCACAGCATTAATATTACAATGCAGTCAACAGAAGCAGTGTCTAGTGTTTGCTTCTGAGAGCCGCCTGGGTTAAAATCCTTCGATGGGACACAGTGTGCTTCTCAAGTCGGAGTCCACACAGCAGTGCCGAGTCCAGGTCAGAGGTTCCCGAGCCACAGCGATTTTGACCCTGGGCCATTTGACGATGTTTGGGGCGAGGGACATTTTTGGTTCGTCACGACTCAGGGAGTGGCATCTATTGGCTAGAGTCCAGAGATGCTGCTAAACACCCTGCACTCCACAGGACGGTCCCCGCATCAAAGAATGATCTGGCCCCAAATGCCACCCGTGCCGAGGGTGAGAACCCCCGGACAAGGGGGGGAGGGATGCATTTTTCTTGCGTCGTCACTCTGGTTCCAGGGTAAGAGGCTTAAAACATCATTTTACATTATAACGAATGCAAATAGATTATGGAGGAGAAAGCAACATTTGCATGACTTTTTAACAAAAACCTGATATTTCCAAAAATTATACTCTGGGAGTGGGCTGCTTTGGGCTCTGCTCCCTTGTCCCCCCGCACTCCCTGTGACTCAGAGAAAGCTGTGTGTGAGAGCTGCCGTCCCAGGGATGGATTCCAAATCCGTAGCACGGCATTGGTGTCTTCCCCACTCGGTCCTCTTCTCCCCTCCCCGGCTTGGTCTGTCTGTCATCAGGAATATTCTCTGGTCCACCTACATCAAGCAATAATAGCAAGTCGCATTTGCCGTGGGCCAGGCACCAGCACATTCACTCATTCTTTCCTTTATCCGAAGTACCAGGAGAATCCAAAAACAGACATGCGCTTTTCTGCCTTTGGATTCCAAAGTCCTCCATCTCCCCTTTCTCGGTCCAATAAACTCCTACTCATCCTTCAAAACCCAGGTCAGGCAAACCTTCCCCTGCGAGGTGGTTAAGAACACGGGCCCTGAAGCCGGCTGCCTAGACGTACATTCTCTTCTGCGTCTTACTGGCTGTGCTTCCTTGGGAAGGTTGCTTTACCTCTCTGCATTCGTTTCCCTTCTAAATAATGGGATGATGATAATGGCATTTTCCCCAGTTGTGATGTTGTGAGGATTAAATGAGATAATAAGTATATGAGTGCTTGGAATAGTAGGCGGCACCTAATAGCTGCCTAATAAATGTTAACTAATATTATTGTTATTATTGTTGTTATTATTATTATTATTATTATTATTATTATTATCAGGCTTTCTTTGACTCTTCCCTTATCACCACTCTCTCCAATCTTCCAAATCCATTTCTGGATTTATTTGTAGGTGTTCATAAGTGTTTCTGGAAAGAAAGACTATGATACAGAGCTATCGTATGCAATAGCCACATTTTGTAGGAGTGGCTGCTAAAGTCTGAGCAAAAATCCCAAGCTTAAACAAACTCCTGAGCCCTGAATAAACAGATTGGGCTGCCGCTGAGGAAATCTTGTTACAGAACTGGGGAGAGAGATGCATACACTGATTTCGTGAGCTGCTGTGAGTTGGCTCCAGCACATCCGGTGAAGCCTCTTACACAAAGTCTCCTTCGTCAGTCCTGTAGCATGGTGTCGAGAGAGAGATTCTGGGGCTGTGTCTGGGGAGAGAGGAGGAGAGTGACTTCATCGATTATGGCCGTCTGCCACGGGTGATGGAGGGGAGATGGCGCACATGTGTGGGTATGTATGATGTCTGGATTTATGAGGCGTGGTCAAAGGTCTTTTCAGGATCTGGCACCCAGTGGACATGCAATAGATGGTCTGTATCACAGCTGGGCAAGGACACAGAGGCTGTCTGTTTTTCTTGTGCTGATTGATACTTGCTGAACACATATGGGACAAGTAAGTGTACCAAAAGTCAGTAAGCACTACAAAAGCATGAGGCAGCCGGATGCAACAAAGGAAGATTGGGCTTTTGAGTCAGGCTGGCTTGGGCTGGTAGCCAGCCCATCAGTCATGTGACCGTGGGAAGATCTGTGTATCCACTCTGACCCTCGGTTTCCTCATCTGAAAGACTGTTGGGAAGATGGATTACATGAGTGAAAATCATAAAGTGAGAGGCTCGTTGCTGGTGGTTTGGAAGGGGCAGTTTCCTTTCCTTTATTCCGTTTGAAGCCGCAGATTCATTGCTTGACCCGCAGCCAAGTCGGCGTCATAAACTCTGAAAATCCCGTGGCTTCCAAGAGGCAGTGAGACTCAAAGTCCTTCACGAGATGTCCTGCTCCACTTAAACATTTCCCTGAGTTATTCTTTCCCTTTTGCAAATAGAAAAAGAACAAAATGGGGGCCGATAAAGCTAGTTATTCATACTCAGCAGATAAACACCCGACCACAGTCATCCGACCACAGGCATGGTCTTCAGTGAAGGATGGAGCTGGTTTGTTTTTGTCCCATGCTGGGTTCGTTGTAGTCCCTGGAGAAAGCAGGTTTTCAGAGAAATGCTGGCACAGCGCCTCTCCATGTTGCTGTGGCACGTGCCACCGCATTGCCTACAATCGGATTCTGAAATATGGAAGCTGAGGGTTTAATGACCAAACCCCTGCCTGTCCTGCTAGAGAGCCTCAGTCACTGTGTCCTGCTTGCTAAGTGCCACCGTTTCTTTTATTTCCTTGACGGCTAATGAGACTCACTGGTCGTCGACCAAACAATGTCGCTTCCTCTGAGATGCGAGCAGGCTCGAGTCGATGAGCCAGTTTCTTTAGGAAACAGAAGCTCAGGAGAGCAGCCAGCGGCAGGCTGCTCGTTGTGCTCCTGTGTGTCTTTAGACAAGTCACTTAATGACTCCGGTTATGATGAGGCCTTTCTTCCCAGACAATCGGATTAAGGGCTCTCACGCTGAACCTGTCAAACTCCAAGGCGCATGTCAATCATTCTGTTATGATGCACATTCTGAGTGATGGGCCCGCGGTGGGCTGAACTTCATATTTATCTAATGAGAGCCCAAGGATGCTGATGCTTTTGCTTCCTGGGCCTTACTGTGAGTAACCGGCTTTGAAGACCTTTGAAAGTGCATTGCAAACTGAAGGTTATTGTACCATCATGAAGCATTTTATACAGGAAACACGGACGTGGGCATTTCATCAGCTGCTCAGCTAGGTACTGCTTGCTCAGTGCTCTGCAGGTGCCTGGCAGCGACCTGGATTGTAACTCACTAACTCCTCTGGCATGGTGATGGGAGGGAGAGAGTAAAGGTGTCTGCCCCACACAGACCTGAGTTTGAATCCTGCCTCTGCCATTTCATGGTTGTGTGATCATAAACAAGTCAGATCACCTGTCTTGGCCTCAGTTTCCCCATCTGTTAAATGGGGATGACGTCACCATCACAGGGAGGGCAGAGAGGCTTAAGCGAGGTGATGGCTGAAAATCGCCTGGCTCAGTGCCTGGCACGTGGTAGACACTTCTTCTGCACTTGTCATGGGCACCTGCCTATGCGAGAGGCAGCCCTTGCAATCTGGCTTCCTTGGGTGGGGACTCCAAGGGGAGGGGATGGCCTTCAGCTCTCTTTACCTTGGCTCCAGGGACGTGGAGGCCAGTCCTGTAAAGTTAGCAGAAAGGGCTGCAGTGAGTTAAAACTCAAGTCTGTCTCTGAGGCTCATTATCTGGCCCCACACTCCTCCCAGCAGGCGGCAGGCTGTGCTCCCACGAGGACCCGCAGTGCTCACACCTAGGGCCACAGCCCTTGAGAGGACAACACAGGTTCCCGTGTCCAACAGAGCTGGGCTCAGCCTCATTCAAGGAGCCTCAGTTCTCTTGTCTGTGAAATGGGGGTACTCCTGCCTGCCTTGCAGAATATGCGAGGGGCAGAGAGAATGGTGGTAATCAGAACAGCAATCTCCTTATGTGCCCAGAACCGGGCTAAGGGCTTTGCAGGAAGCATCAGTCCTCACAACCTCTATGGGTACCGGTTTCATTAATGATGCCTCATTTACAAGTGAGGAGACTGAGGCTCAGAGAGATTAAGTAACATGTCTGAGGATACACAGTCGGTAAGAGGAAGAGTCAGGATTTGAATCCCAGCAGGCTAACTCCAGACTTTAAAAGCCCAGCCAATAAACTCTACTGCCTCCTGCTAAGTTTTCTCCAGAACTGAACATGGGACAGCAGGCAGGGCTGGGCTTGGCTGGACCCAGTACTGCTGTTTGATGGGAGAACAGTACATGCAAAGGTGATGACTCTGTCTGAATCCTCTGGGCTTCTCGTTGCATCATTTCTCTAACACCTTTCAGCAACCCTCATGGTTACACGAACATAAAAGCAAGTTAGCTCACTTGTCTTGGCTTCAGTTTCTCCTTCTGTCACATGGGCATGGAGTCACCATCATAGGATGGGCCAAGAGGGTTAAGCAACACGATGGATGCAGAGGGCCTGACCCATCCTGTCAAGGTGTGACCTAAACAGCTGAAGAATATGCTCAGTCGATGCCAACACTCCCTGTCTCCCCTCCCTGGACCCCAGCCCTTGAAATTATACTTTTCTTTCTTACATGTGTCTAGAAGATAGTCTGGGGCATAGTTAAAAGCTCAACACTTAGAAGCTGTCATATTATCTGAGCAGTAAGACAGACACTTAGGGTGTCTCCAACCCTGATTTTATCCTGTTTTTGGGGGAACAGCTTATGGGGTCCTGTCGATCTTTCTGGAAAGAAAAAGAAAAAGCTTTGAGATGACAAGGTTGTGGATAAGGTGGGGTCAGGATGACAGCCTGTCGCAGAATCCATACACTCATGCTCAGGAGTCCCAGGCAGGAAATAAACATCACCCATGCCTCTGAGAGTTGGTTTAGGATGCACAAAGCCAGTATGTGGAGCAATTGGGGTACTTCATGCTATCTGGCCTCAGCTTTGTCATCTGCAAAATGGGACCATAAACTTTGATTCAGAGAGGCAGAGCAGTAGAGGGCAGGAGCTCAGCAAGACGGGGTTTTGATCTTGGCTCAGCCGCTGGTAAGCAGTGCCTTCCTGGGACAATCACTTCATCTCTCTGATCCTCAGATTGCTTTTCTATAATAATGGAGATAATGGTATCTAGACCTTGTATATTATTGTGCAGATTAAAACAAAATAATGTGTGTAACATGCTTAGCTGGTTATGTGGCAAGTTATGCATATTTTTTTGTCTTCTTATTTATGGAGTAGTTCATTTCTTCCTTCCAGGTGGTGTGTTGGAACTGAAAATGCAAAAGCAAACAGACCAGTAAGATTTGAACAGACATTTTTAGAGCTGTTGGGAGAATTAGCTGAGATGATGTGTGTGATGGACCCAGTACCTGTGCCAGGGAATCCCTCGGTATCTGTTGAGGCATTTTCCCTTCTCCTCACCCAGTCTCACCTGCTGACATTACTGACAGCAGTAAGAGCTAACTCTTATGTAGTTCGTACTATGTCCCAAGCATTCTTCTGAGCACTTTATAAATGTTAATTCGTTTAATTTTACGATGCTTGAGGTGTATATCATTATCCTCATTGTATAGGTGAGGAAACTGAGCCCCAGGGAAGTGAAGTAACGTGCCAAGGTTACACAGCAGTTGAAAGGTGGAGCTGGGATTATGAACTTGGTAGTCTGGGGGCTAGCTTCTTGCTCTGAAAAGCTTCACCATAGACAGCAGGCTGGGCTCCTGACCTTGATTTCCATGTCTACTCTCCTGTCTGTGGGCTGTAAGACCTTGCTGCCCACAAGACTGCAGCCCTAAGAACCACCTGCCCCAACTCGGTTAAACAACCTGACTTAGTTCAACTTAACTTAACTCAACTCAACTTGAGTTGACTCGACTCAAGTTAGCTCAGCTCAGCTTGGCTCAGCTCAAGTAGCACGTGTGCCCAGGGGGACTTAGGCCAGATGTGAGTGACTCCAATAAATGAAGCAACATTTGGAGGTTGTCTTTCATGCTTGTTTCATTCCCATGGGCTTGATGGGAATCTTATCTCCCTCATTCACATAAAATAAACCAACACATTGTACACACAGCACTGTATAGTTTATAAGTTCTTTCACATGGATAGCTTATTTATAACACATGTTTTCTCAGCCGAGCTTCTTGGAAGTAAAGAAAAAGGGGGAGATTATACAGAGAATAATTATAACACATACTATTAATTGGGCAGCTACTGTGTTCCTGGCATGTTGCTGACTGCTTAACAAATAAATAGTATCTCATTTAACCTGGCAATTTAGGGAATGAGATTATTCTGGGCATGTTACAGAGGAAGTACTGAGAGGTGGATAGGCTGAGTAAATTTTCCAAGTCACAAAGCTGGTATAAGGTATTGTGGTCTATTTTTGAAGGTCGTGTCTTTCCAGAGCTCTACTCTGTCTCCACAGGCTGGCTACCATCGAGGCAAGCCAGTCTATGTTTCCTCAAGAAATTGGGGCTTAGGGGAATAAGGGTTGACCAGAAGTGTGTCTTTCCATTCCCTGCGAGCCCAGCCACAAGGGACCTGTAACCTCTGTGCCGACTGAAGGTGGGTGTCCTGACCCAGGGAAGAGCAGGCACCACGAGAGCAAATTCTGCTTCATGAACCTGGTCTGATTTCATTTCTTACCCCAAACATAAGATTCTTGCTGAGCTGAAATGACATCTGCAACCCTCTGTTCTTGCTGGATAGATGTCTTAGAGTTTGGGCTGAAGACTATCTCCCTCAACTACTTGCTTTCAGATGCTCAGACTATGGTCACAGAAAGTAAATCCTCAGAGCTAGATAGATGACAGACCAGAGCTTAGACCCCGCCCTCTCTGCCCCCACCCTGCAGTGCTCTCTGGGTTTAATGAAGTCAAAAGCTTTAGAATGAAGGAGGATTGGGATTTGGCTTTTAAAAATAAACATCAATCACATTATTGATTTTTTTTCTTCTTCTTTCCCCCCTCCCTCTTTATCTTTAGAGTCCCTAGACTGTGCTTGAGGTGGGTTTCACATATAAAAATCATCTTAATTAACTTAGATTGAACAGGCGACTTTGCTATGGAAAGAGTGGGTGGGACCCATTGGGTGAGCCCCGAAATGGTGCCCTGCTTGCTGATTTTGGACCCCTCCGGTATAAAAGGGTTCTGCTGAGAACAGATCCTCAAGGGCCCACTCATTTTTTCTCCTTTCATCTGGATTCCAGTCCTCATTTTTCGCTTGCTCTGAGAAGTTGGCTCTAGGAAGCAGCATCCACTTCAGTGTCAGGTTAGATCCCCACTCACCACTGGTTCTTAGCTTCAGCGTGCCTCATTTTCTTTATTCATTAAATTAAGATAATACTACCCAACATGCTGGATTCCAGAAGGATTGATTGAATTAATATAAAGGGGCCTACATTACTCAACGGTAGGTAAATTATTATTAGTATTATTGGTGGGGCATCTTAATAGCTATAGAACAACTTAATAGCTATACAACAGGCTTTTCTGTTGGAGAATATTGGTTAGTTACCTCTCAGCTCTCAAATGATGATGCGTCCTTTCCCCGCTGGGCCATCAAACAACCTGGAGGAATTGTAGACCTCACAAGGCCTGTAGAGGAGTCAAATTTATCAGCGAGCTGGCCTGAAATGATGCCATATGTAGAAAGCAGATGCTGAAGACATTCTCCCTCTGTGCACCTTGATTTTTCCTGTGGCCATATTGTAGCCTAGAAGGATGAGCTCAGCCTCCTGCTGTTCGAAGAGGTTAGGGTCCCTTTTACCTTTGGCTCATGGGTGATGCGTGGTCCTCTCTCTGGCTAACCCAACAATCTTCTCCTTATGCGTCTTCCTGCATACAGCTCTTTTGCTCGCACACAGAAGTTAGAGCTCCAGAGAGGGGTGTGTAGCCAGAGAATCGTCTAGAGTGAGGGAAACCAAATTTACATCTCGGATCTCCAGCCTCACCTGTGTACTCTCAGTTATGATGTAGACTCTCAGAACCTATTTTCTCAGTCATAAAAAGAAGTGGAATTGTCCTACCTGCCCATAGCATTGTCATAAGGAATAAATGAAATGCATGTCAGACAAACGCTTAGCTTAAGGCTTACATGTTAGCTGTTATTATGTCTTTTTTTTCTTTTCTTTTCTTTTTTTATAAGAAACCCTTTTCCAACTATTACTTGGCCCATCTTGCTAAAAATCTTATGAGGTGGAACACACAGGGGTCACTAAAATAATATTCAAAGTAAGACACATCACTCTCCATTTGCTTTGGGAGCCAAAGGGCAAACAGGACCTCACTCTGCCATCTTCCTCATCAAATAAAGAAGATTCAAGTGGGCCAGTGCTTTTAGATGGGATGGCAGGTGTCATTAGTATAAGAAACCAGCAAAGGATGGATGTCATACTCTTTGGCTTGGTGTTTGACATCTTTCATGATCTGGTCCTCACCTGCCTTTGGGCCTCCTTGCCCTCTGCTCCTGCTCGGGGGCCCACAAGGCAGGAAAGAGGAGGGTGGAAATAGCAAAAGAGGGCATTGCTCAGCAGACTCAACTCCTTTTAGAGAGCCTTCCTGGAATTCTCCCATCCCCATTCTCTGCTCCATATCTGTTTGCATCTCATTGGCCAGAATGTGGTCATGTGGCCACACCTGGCAAGGGAGTCTGAGAAATGTAATATTTTAGCTGAGTGTTGAATCTAGGTTCGAATACTAGCAAATAAGAGGAAATCAAATAGACACTAGCATCTCTGTCCCTGTCTCCGTGAGTTTACCCATCACATAGACAGCCAGGGTGGTAGGGAAGGTTGAGGAGAGAATTTAAAATAATTTTAGAGCAAAATGTTGAACTTCCAAGGCTGATACTCAGCTTTCCCCTTCCAGTCCTCTTTGGAGACAGAAAATCAGCATGGCCTATGGGAGTGGATGTCTTGACTTGGATTCTTTATCTTTACTTGTATAACCTTGGGTACCGTAACAGCAGGGGGTGGAATGGTGGCCTCTTAGGTTCCTGCCATCCCTGGTGATTCTCGTGGAAGCATCCCTGCCTGTACTGATCAAGTTATGCATGTTTTGTTTTCCTGAAGCTTTTCACCACTGTCTTCACCTCCCGTTTATAAACGTTTAAAAATATTCACTTGGCGCACAGTGGGATTATAGATTCTCACAATTTCAAGATGAATAGCACCTCATGCATTATTCAAGAAAAATATTTATTATCGAATAAAAGAGTGGGTACATTCATCCCCTATTACACATTCCAGTCTTTGCTCTCTTATTAGTAGATGTGTTCCGTGAAGATATTAATGATGGGGTTTGTAAACAAAGGCGAAATCAAACATCAGTGTGTTTAAATGGCAAGATTAAGGGATTACCATAAAATCATCAAATTACATGTCTCGGAGGTTATCTCCTCTACCCAGTGCCTGGTCTACTTGTACCTATTCCTAGCAAGTAAAAGTTTGACCTTGAACTCTTCTTATGATGGGGCCCTCATTATCACAATCTCACTTTTGGGGAGTTTATGAGGAAGCTCATCTCCTCTTGGGTGGAAATCTTTCTCCCTGTGGCCTACGCTCCTTGGATTGAATTTCCACTTGGAACAATTCTGTTCTCTTTGCTCCAAGATAGCCCTTCAGTTATGTGAAGGTGGCGATGGTCATAACCCATCTGGGTCATCTCTTTGAAAGGCTAAGAATCCCCTGATTCTTCAGCCAACTGCCCATAGCAGAAAAGAAGAGTCGATTGGACCTAGTGAGTATTTATCCAAAAGTCTCCTCTTTACATCCCAGGCACTTTGCTAAGCATGTTTATGGCTTATAATATTTTGTATCTCAGTGAAGAATTTGTAGAGTATTCAACTATCAGGGTTCAGAATTTATGTCCACTCCAAACCCCTCTAGCCCTGCCTCCCACCGCTCTCCTTCCCACACCCCTCCTTCAGCCTCTCTGGCTTTCTCTCCCTCCAACACAGCAGGCTCCTCCCTGCTTCCGGGCCTTTGTGTATGCCATTCTCGCTGTCTGGGATGCTTTCCCAAGATCTTCATAGCTGCTGCCAGCTTCTCACCACACAGCTCTCAACTGAAAGGCCACCTACTCAGAGACGCCTTCTTGGACTTCTATCTAAACCAGGCTCTCCATCTCACTTCTACCCCCATCACTCTCCATCCCATGACCCTGCTGTATTTTCCTGTAGTGCTTTGCATGACACTGGTCCATACAACAGATTCTTACTGAACACCTACTGTGTGCCAGCAATTGTTCTATAAACTTGTGCTATATTAATCCATGATTCTTGCCTTTATAGAGCTTATATGCTTATAGTAGAGACGGAAAATATACAATACATGTATGGTTAAATTATCTGGTATGTTAGATGGAGTTATGAGCTATGGGGAAAAAGGGGGAGAGGATTGAAAGTGCCAGTGGTGCCAAGGACTGTATTAAAGAGGGTGGCTGGGGTGGGCCTCTTTCAGAGATGAGATCTGAGCAAGGAAAATTCTAACATGTGAAATAATCTTTTTTGTTTGTTTATGTATTTATCGTTTGTCTCTTCCCTCCAGGATGTAAGATCTGTGAGGGCGGGGACCGTGTCTGTCTCATTTCTGTCTGTTCTTACATTATAGACACTCAATGGATTTTTGGTGAATGACTAAAATGTCTAGATGACAAGATAAGAGGCCACGGCAGAATTTTTAAAAAAATTCAATCTATAATGTAAAATCCACCCATTTGTCATTTGGATCCTCTATTTCTTCATGTGATTTTTTTTTTTCAGGTCTCACCTCCTTCTTTCCTTTTCCATAGAATGGCAAGAAAAAAGAATTACACCCACTTCCAGCCAACACATCCCGTGATGTGGCCAAGCACAGCAACTGCCATTCTTCTCATGCTGCAGATAAAGAAACTGGAGCTCAGAGAGGCCCAAGGTCATGCAGGGTTAGTGACAGAGGATGGACTTGAACTAGAGTCCTTTCCACCAATAGGAGGACCAACAACAAGCCCATTCCCACTGGCTTTTCTGCCCCATCCTCAGACCAGAGCTTCCCCAAGCAGCACAGATGATGGGTCCTGCTCCGTGGACTCCCAGGACAGTAAACTATGCATCATCTCCTCCAACTCTTGGACTGAGATGGAATTTTCCAAGAGTGAACTTGCTGCTTCACAGCTGTGAACCACTGCAGTTAGGGCAAATCCTGTTCAACTGGGTGGATCCTCTTGTACAGAACCAACTAAGTGGGAAGCTCTGAATAATTGGCATGTGCTTCTCAAAGCCAGTTGTTACCAGAATGAATCCTTCCTTCTGCCTCTTTTATGACATTTAACTAAATCATCTTTTGGGTCTCAGGAAAAAGATGAACTCCTTTACCTCCATATGTTTTCAGGGCAATAGCAATACTCCCTTACTTTTGTACAGAATTTTAGGATTTACAAAACACTTCATACGAATCTTATGATTTCAGTTCAGACACCACAAGCAAACCATCCCGTGATGTGTAAGAGCCCTTTTACCAATTGGAAACCTGTGGTTGGATATATTCATTTTCAAGTGACAGAAATCTCAACTGCAATGGGCATAAAAATAAAGAGAACTTATTGATATAGAACTGAAACATCCAGAGGAAATATATATATACCAGTTTCGGGAGCAGTGCGGTCATTACTATGGGTTAATTTCTCTGTAATATTTTTCCAGTTATTTTGCAACTCAGATTCCATTCTCAAGCTGGTTGTTTTCATGACTGCAATATAGTTACAACAAATGACGCTCACACTTCCTCATTCACATCCACGGGGCAGAAAGAACACCTTTGTGTCTACATTTCATGCAAGAGTCTGGAGATTCGCCTCAGTTGCACCTCTGCAGGTCATATGTCCCCTCCTGAACTGGGGACCGTGGCCAGAGGACCACAAGATGCTGCTTGGCGTCAGCCAATCAGAGCTCACTCCTGCTTCGGGGCTCAGAGTCAATTTACCCTAAAGCATGTTGATGCTGTTAGAGCAAGGTAAGGGGATACAGGTGCTATCCAGGCAGCCAATATGTTTTTACTGTAGAACGACATTATGATAGGAAAAACCAAAAATTGAATGATTTGTTAAAGGTCTTTTGGTTACTCGGTGACGGAACAGAGGATGGAACCCAAACTCACATCTTTGTACTCAGCTCTTTCCAAACATCGAGTTCCCCACACTCTTTGTCAGCGCCGAGTCTGCCATCTTCCGTTTGTCAGAGGCTGCACGGCTATCAGCAGAGTAAGATGTTAGGGATGAGGGAGGGCCTCCTTCGTGTCTTGCTGATACCCAAAATCCCACGTTATTTCCTGCTTTGGGGGTACAGCATTGCTCATTCATTCATCCACACATATTTCTTGAGCTAGGAACATTGGCTGCCTTGGACCATCTGGAAACTTGTCTTTTAATCAAGAGTCTTTTAGTTTTAAGTAATGGAAACCTAATCAAGCTAGTCTGAGCAAAAAAAAAAAAAAAAAAAAACAAGGAGGGGGTTTATTCTAAAAGTTGAGAATTCTCGATCTCATTGCCTAGTCTCCACAAATGACAACATAATCTCATATGATGACAGGTTTAATAACAACACACGCATTGCTTATTGAAAATATTGATTGACCCTCCAGGCCTCTGCAGCCTGTTTGATAGCTCACGTTTGTCTTATATCTGGATTGAGAGAACTTCAGATGAAATCTAACCCCATTTATATGCTCTTCCTGCTAGCTCATTTAGTCTTAATTAGATGGATGTGTGTTCACGAAAAGGAAAGGGACTGAAAAGTTTCTCAGGAAGAAAAGATAGCGGATGAATCAGAAATCTGGATAGCAAAGTCTGCTCACCTCATTATCCAGCTTACACATGCAGTCGCTGTAACCTCAGCAGTGTGCCCATTTTGTACTGAGCTTGCATTCTGATTCTGGTCCCACAGGTGCAAGCGAGAGATGACTGCAGGCTTCCAAGAAGCGTGTTGGTTTTATAAAATTTTCTCTATTCACTCTCACGTTAAAGCCGGGACTGTGGAAAAACTTCTCAGCCATTCAAATATTCGTACACTCTCCAGAGTCTCTTTGCGTCTTCATGAAAACACTGGATATCTCTCTTGGGGACAGTAAGAGAGTTGCCTTCCTATACTTCTGGATCAGATCATCTTGAACGAGCCTTTCCAGTTCATGGACTCCATAATTTCTTCCTCGTTCCAGAAGGAGAGGAGACCAATGTCAAGATAACCTGAGCAGGCAGGTATCTTCCTCCAAGGATGGGTGAATTCCTGCTTTTCTTTCCCAGTGAGGTTTGCTCTGCTCAAAATGAGCAGCATTGGAATCATCTGAGAGCTTATTGGAGAAGCAGAACCGTAAGCTCCATCCCAGCCCCTGAGTGGGAATCTGTATTTCAGTAATATTCCTACATCTTTCACTTGCAAGTTCAAGTTTGAGAAGCATTGCTGTAGCAACTGCTTCTATAGCACAAATGAGTCCTTCATTCTACTCATTTGATTGCTTATCTGTGACCAGAAAAAGTTGCCAAGGTCATGTTTACTCACCAACGTATCTATATCTCCTATGTAGGGCCTGGTTTATAGTGGATATTCAATAGCTACTGGATGGATAGATGGTTGGATGGATGGATAGATGGATGGACGGATGGATGGATGGACGGATGGATGGATGGACGGATGGACGGATGAAGAAAACAAGTTCCACTGCCTGTCAGGGAGGCCACCTGCCCTACTGGAAGAATACTGGGGTAAGAAGGAAAGGGAAAAGTCACTTAGCTGTATTGTTGTCATCAATATTTTTTAAGGTTTACTTTGTGGGAGGTGGTTTACCTACATTCTACACTTCACTTCCCATAAAACGAGACCAGACAGGTATTGAATGGCATTACTATTTTACACCTGAGCAAGTGATGCAGCTACATTTGGAGCTGGAACAATACCTTTTCTTCCTGCTGCACTGCGCTCAGTATTGTATGAATTTTGCCACCTGACCTCCTGGTCTCTGCTTTCTGCATCTGTGGCAGAGGCTTTGCTATTCTACTCGTCTTGCCAACAGATTCAGTCTGCAGGGGGCCTGCAACTCTGCCTACGTGCTTTCCCCTGATCTCAGGTGCATGCCTGTCCCATGTGCAAGGCAAATCTTTACAATCCTGTGAGGTAGCTATTGCTACCCTCTCCAGATGAGAAAAAATAAGGCTCAGACAGATGTAGAGTTACACTAAAGGTCCCCTGGCTGGTAATTAGTAGAGTCAAAGTTTGGGCTATTCCCGTTTGATGTCACATCTCATGGTCCTTAAATCCTTGCCTTCCAAGAATGTTTGGATTTTCACCTGTGGTCATAGAGGTGAAGATGCTTTTCCAAGATTGGAAGTCCCATGGCCTTTCCTATGTTTCTAGAATGGACTGACTTTGTCAAAATCTTTTTCCCCAAGGGGGTTAGGATAAAGGCAACCAGGATCTGTGTTGCAAGGGGTCTGAAAGGGTACTTGGAGAGTCCTAATGCTAGACTTCGAAGGGGCTGGAGGAAAATAAAGAAAGTGCCAAGTCTAAGGATGGGAGAGATCTCGTCAACAATATATGATGAGGCTGGATAGCTTCAAAGATAAGCTGGGAAGAAGCAGGAATGATCTGGGTCCCTCTATGGACAGTCAATGAATGGAGCTTGGTACTGAGGCAAAGCCAAGGACTGTGATAGACAAGTGTGGACGTAAGCAGAGGACTCATAGGTCATTCATTGCAGTCAAAGTGGAGGGCCTGGCATCCACATAAATAAATTCTAGATAGCAGAATGGCAATGAGCTTTTATCTTACATGCTAACTCTCCCTGACAGTGGCTTTCTGGAGCTCTGTGTGGAGGGCAATTCTGAGGCTGCTTCTCCCCTCAGATTGAGAATCCTGATCGATTAGTGATGTCTGCCTTGGGCACAGCATGGAGAGCGTTGGTACACATACCACATGGGGGAACAGACTAAATTCCAATATGAGTCAGGAAAATTCTTTAAGTTAGGACCGAAGCAACGTTTACATTTTAAATAGGCTTTTACTTTGGAAGGAGATGGTTTCCCCCTTGAAGAGAGTTTATCTTTAATATGAACATAGGTGGCCAAATCTAGGCGATATGCAAATTCCAGCTTGATTAGGACTCTCTAGGGGCAAGAAAGAGAAAAATCACACAGCTTACTGAATAGAATACACATAGAGGAGGAGTGGCTCTCTTTCTTTTTCTGTCATGATGCCCTCTGTGTCGGGTGGGCTTTGATGAAGCTCAGTCTTATCACGACCTTTTCTGAGACTGTGATCTCTGCCTCCAGGAACTCTGGCTTCTTGGTGTCACCCAAGCAGCAGTGACAAGTCCTGATGGTTGCCAGGGGTCTGATTAGATGGGAGAGGAGTCAGGGAGCACCCCCTCAGGTCACCGTGAACTGTGTATCTGCCCGTGAGGAATGTTGAACACAAGCTATAAATTATGCAGCCACTTCTGCCCTTGAGTTCGGAACTCGTGTAGAATTTGCTGCATCACGTAACTTACTAGTGCCGAATGCAGACCTGCGTGGTGGGGAGAGTCAGACTCACTCATACTTTTACTTTAACCCATAATTGGAATGCCACATTTCAAAGTGTCCTTGAAAATCATCTTTTATCTCAGGAGATGTTTTGAACTTCTCCAACGTTCAAAGGAAATTCGAACATTTAGGAGAAGTCATATGGAATAGACTTGCTGTGCATTATTCACACGGGGGACAAATCCTGCTTATGTTTAATTAATGATTGTCAGGTTAAATGTTTTAACAGCATTCTCCACACCGAGATTCCATAATAGGAAGTGGCTTTTCTGAAATGAGCCTTGCATTGAGCAGATTAATGAAGTGAGGGCCGATATCATTCTTCTAGTGTAAAAGATTGGTTTGGAAACTCAGTTAGAGGGAATAGTGCTACAAAAAAAGGAATGGAAAATAGATTTCCTTGGGTTCGTAGTGGATGCCTGGAGCTAAATAGAGAAGGTTGAGGCAGGAGCTAGGATCAGTGAGATGGAATGCCAAGATTGATCAGAAATGCCTGCCCTGGGCAAAGACGGGGAGAAAGAGGACACACACATATGTGTCATCCCGTCTCCAAGAGGAAGTTATCTAGAAAAACAGGTGAAACAGACACCAACTGTGTTGGAAGTGAAAAAGAACTGGGCAGGCTTCATCCTAACAGCTTATTACTAGGGGACCATTTTTGACTTAGACAATGGCAAACTCCAAAAAGAGCGAGTCTCTCCATTCTCCAACTGTTTCCTAGCAGGCTGAGCCACCGGCATTGTTAATGACTTCATGCAAATGAGCTTTTCAGGCAGAAGAGAGCCAGGAGAGAGAAATGCTAATGCCTCCTCTTGGTGCTGGGCAAGGACTAGCAGAGCTATAAAAGACGATGCGTGTGGAACCACGTCAAACGGGGTGCTGGGATTCTCCTTGGAATTTCCATCTCTACTGGAGCAATTTAGTGGGAAGAGTTCATTCATCTTGGTATATACATTCAAACGCTGACTCCATCACCTATGACCTAAGGAACCTTGCACAGGTCCTTTGAGCTTTCTGAGCCTCGTTTTCTTCATGTGTAAATTAAGATGGAAAATATAAAGCCTTCTGGACTTACAAGGTTTTGCCAAAAGTGGAATCGACACGTGTGGGTGCAACTAGCACAATGTCAGGCGCATGGTGTGTGTTCAACAACAACGTGGATTCAGAAAGGAAACGTGCATTCAGGGGCAGCCTGCAACCGGGTTTCTTTCCCATCCTTAAGGTCCTAGAGCCCTTCTTCTCAGAGGTCATGCCTTCCAGAATGTCTCCTTTAAGAAGAAAGACAGACAGCCGTGGATCTCTGTGGGGTTGGTCACCTTTTCGCCTCTGTGCATTCATGAGACTAAGCAGGACAAAGCAGCATGGTGGTTTAAGTTGATCGCGAAGGCAACGATTTTACCAGGGTGTCTAGATCATTTAATCCCCTTCTTTATAAATGTTCTGGGTGTTGAGTTTCAGCTTCTCGATTTTCTGCAGGTGGGAGAGGGAGACAGAGACTGCCCCCTACCCAGGTCCTTATGATGCTCCAAGGTGAGAGTCACTGCCAGATAGATACTTTCTCACCGTCTTGTTCTGCATCTCATCTCGGAGGTTCCAAGTCATGCAACCCTTACAGACTCAAGGAGAATGAAGTTTCCAGCAGAGCCATAACATGCCCCAGGCAGGAAGGAGGGGTAGGCAGGTATTGGTGGCAGGGAAAGGGAGCAGGCTGTTCTTACCCAAGTGGCTCCATTAGCGGAAGGAATGTCTGGGCCTACATCTCTTTCAGCCCAAGGTGATTTGCAAATGGCCAGCAGCGACTGGATGCAGAATTGAAGCCTTTCTGTTTATGTTTTCATCACCCTCCATTCTGTCTGAATATGCTTGAGCTTCTGTAATAACCATGCACCGAAACTGTAGACTTTTCTGCTAATATTGTGCTGAAGACTGACCTATCATCACTCCATACTTGGCCTTAGCTCTGTAGACACCAGGTCTACTAGGGGTCCTTCCTCCCTTTGGAGTTTAAACCAGAGTGATTCTTTTTGTTTCTTTGTTTGTTTTTGTTTTTTCTTGCTTGGCTATTGAGAAAGGACCAAGGCTGGCATTCGACGGCTGCCTCCTGCTGTTATATACCCGACTTCGAGCCTCCATGCGCATCAAGGAGCTGACACCGATGCAAGAACAAGAGGGAGTTTATTTGCAGGCTCGAGCCAGGGCCGAACACAATAACTCAGCAGTGGAAGTATCGGCCCTAACTTACAGTTCCAAAGGGTTTTTAAAGGGTAAAACCACAAGCAGGGGAGCACAGCAGTGACGTTACAGGATTCTTTAAGGAGATTGGTTTAGGTTTTGCGCTGAAGAAAAAGAAAAAGAAAAAAAAAAACCTGGGACAGGGAGCTTGGCAGGTGGGATTTTTAGATAATTTCTAAGAGGTCTCTGATTGGCCCATTGCTGGGTGGGATGACTCTTAGCCAGTTGGTGGTTTTTCTTGGAATTCCTCTTAAGCTCAGAATGGAGGGTTTGTATTTAAGATGGAGTCACTTTGGTTCTACACTGCTTCTCCCTGTGTCCAGAGCCAGGCATCTGCCGGACCTCAGTGCTGGGTGTCTTCTATCATCTCGCTCACAGAGAGGAGAGGCCCTGCTGTTGGGCCTCTCTGAGAGCACTGAGCTGTGGAGCCAGGAGGCATCACCCCACAGGCAATCACGGGAGAAACAAAGCTGACGCTTCTTTTTTTTTCCAGGCCTTTGCTTTCTTTTCTCCTCTGGGGAAATTAGCTCCGGCTCAGGAGAGAGAGAGAAAATAAACAAGTCTAACCTGAAATATGCATTAGACTTAAGCTATTTTTGGAGGTTTCCAAGACTGAAAGTGGTTGAAGGCTGCCCTGTTCCTATCTGTCTTGGATTAACTTTCAGAGGCTCTGTCGGGAGGGTGATGGGTCCCAGGCACTTTAGAAAGTGGAGTTGAGATTGGCAGTGATCTGTGCATCTGGTCAAAACGACTGTGGTTCTAACAAGTCCATGCCTCTTAGTGACTGGCTGAGAGAGGAGGCGGAGAAGGAAGCTGTGTCAGAGGGACACCATGGGTCTGGAATCAAGGGGGAGTCTGGGGACCTCCCCACCATGCCACTGATTGCATTTCTGTGTGAGCGACAAAGTGGGAGCATCCCCTTTGGGCATGCTTTTATCCTGCTCTCTGCATCAGAAGGGGTGGGGGATCTTGCTCATCTGCATGAGACTGTGAGTTTGCAAAGGCCAGGGTTTACCTCCGCTGGAAACTAAATGCTTGTATCGCCTGCAGACTCACATGTTGAAGCTGTAATGTGAAGATGAATTGGGGGGTGGGGCCTTTTGGGAGGCAATTAGGTCCTAAGGGTGGAGCCCCCATGATAAGATTCTGGTCCTTAGAAGAGAATGGAGACCTGGCTTCCTCTCTTTCCATGCTGTGAAGACACAGAGAGAAGGCAGCTGCATGAAAACGAGGAGGAGTCCCTCACCAGACACCAGAGCTCCCAGCCCTTTGATCTTGGGCTTCCCAGCCTCCAGAACTGTGAGAAACAAATGTGTGTTGTTGCTACCCAAATGGATTAAGACAACCCCTGATCTCTCTCTCTCTGCATCCACACTGGCACGTAGGAGCTCAATAATCTTCTTTGCTAATTATGGAGTCTTCTAGCGACAGGAAAGCGTCTCTCCCAACAGCACATTTAATACCTAAAATCACACGTACTACATTAAGTACTTAAAGGTATTCAGACTTAAATGGGTTCAATTCTATTCAAACACTTATATTGAGGACCTACTATGTGCCAGATGATGGTGAAGCGGACAGAACAACCACATTTCAACTGGTCAGTAGCCATATGTGGCCAGTGGCCATAACACTGGACAGTGTGGATATAGAACATTTCCATCATTCCAGAAGGTTCTACTGGACAACACACATCTAGACCTTTTGTTCAATGTCAACTTCTTAATGAGCCCACGCTCAACTTCCTGTCTGCTCTTTATGGAGACGTTAACCATCACGCAATCACTTCTCTTATTTACAGAGATGTCGATAAAGTCCCCCACTTTTTTCTTTATAGCCTTTGTCACCGTCTGTATTAGTCTTTGTGACTGGTGCAATGATAAAAAACTTAGTGGTGAAAAACATAGATTTATTATCGTGCAGTTCTGGGGGTCAGAAGTCTGAACAGATCTCAGTGGGCCCAAATCAAGGTTTCCACAAAGCTATGTTCCTTTCAAGAGGCTCGAGGGGACAATCTGTTTCCTTGTCTTCTAGAGGTCACCTGCATTCCTTGGCTCATGACCCCTTCCCCTTATCTTCAAAGCCGGCAATGGGCATTCTCTGACCTCCTCTTCCATATTTAAGGGCCCTCGTGATTACACTGGGCTCACCCTGATACTGATAATCCAGGACTGCCCCTCTCCCCATTTTAAGGTCCTCTGATTAGCAACCTTAACTCCTCTTTGCCATGTAACCCGAAATATTCCCCGAGTTCTGGGGATTAGAATGTGGACATCTTTGGAAGGTCGTTATTCTGCCCACCATACTACTTAAGGTTCTAGTAGGAAGCACAGCAAGAGACATATAATTCCTATGTGCAGAACATGAATGGCAAGTGAGAGGCAACACTTTGTGATTTGAAAAGCAGTGAACAAAGGAGAGGCTTTCTGGAGCCGGACTGCCTGGCTTTGCATCTTGCACTGTCACCTTGGACAGACATCCCTGAGCCTCAGTTTCCACAGCTGTAAACGAGAACAATGACAGGAGCTGCCTCACGTAGCCATGGTGAAGATTCGACGAGATAATGCATGGAAAGGCTTGGCAGATAGTAAACCCTCAAATGTCAGTTACCATTTGGGAGCTAAAAATGCCTTCACATTATGATTTGAATGCGTTCTAGCTTTGAAAATAGCTCCCAATTCCATTTATGTTCAGAACCACATTCTGTTCTTCGTTTCTGTGTGTGTGATGGCCCCTGGCAGTTGGGTGGTCATCAAGGGCTGTGTGAAAGGAAGTCCTGTCTGTTCCAAAGGCCATGACAGGAGGCCGGGTGACCCAAAGAGCCTCCCTTCTGCTGTATGCTAATAAGCTTGGGACTTGAAGGTCAAAAGCATGTTATACACCTACAGACCTAGTAGAAATACCTTCGTCCTCTTGAGTGCAGTGAAATTAGCTAGAGCTGACGTATTTCAGGAAATGTTTAGAGTTATAAGGGAATCTATTTGGACCATTCTAATGATGCTTGAGTATGCTCTATAACAGTCTGCTAAAATAGCCACCCCTGTTTAAATGACCCAGAAATGGCAATTGCACTTACTACCTTTAAAATAAATTAAAAAAAGGAATAGGTAGTACATGCATACGGTGTAACATTTAAAGGGGTACACAGTATGCAGTTTCCTTCTCCAGAATTAACTATTGGTATTGGTTTCTTGTATGTCCTTCCAGATATATTCTCTGTATTTATGTTCTATATGTTCTTCTCCCTCTACGCCTCGCATCTGTGGTAGCTTATTTCCATTCCCCTTGTCAGTTATCATATTATATCTCGAAGACTGTTCTATATTACTATAAAGCAGTATTCCATTTTAAGGATGTACCATCATCCATCTTATTTATCTACCAATCACTTATTTATAATGTTATCTCCACTGTTTGGCTATTACAAGCAATACTGCAAATAATCTTGGTATTACAGCATTTCACACAAGTCCAAGTATGACTGTAGGATAACTTTTTCCAGTGGAATTGCTGGGTCGTATCATATGTGTATATTTAATTTTAAAGTTTTATGACATTGTTTGTGAGAATGTAGATTGGTACAGCCACTATGGAAAACAGTATGGACATTCCTAAAAAAAAAAGTAAAAATGGAACTACTATATGATCAGCAACTCCATTTCTGGGCAGATATCCAAAGGAAATGAAATCACTATATTGAAGAGATATCTGAACTTTCATGTTCACTGCAGCCTTATTTAAAATAGCCAAGATATGGAAACAACTTAAGTGTCTATTGGCAGATGAATGAGTAAAGAAAACATATATATATATATATATATATATATATATATATATATATATATACACATATATATGTATATATACATATATACACACATATATATGTATATATATACACACACACATATATATACACATATATATGTGTGTATATATATATAATATATGTATTATATATATAATGTTATTTAGCCATAATAAGAAGAAAATTTTGCCATCTGTGACAACATGGATGAAATGTAACGGCATTACACAAAATGAAATAAGTCGGACAGAAAGAAAGCAAATATAATATCATCTTACTTACATGTGGAATTAAAAAAAAAAGAAGCCAAGCTCATGAAAATAGAGAATAGAATGGTGGTTGACAGGGGACGGGAAGTGGGGGGAATGGGGACATGTTAGTACATAAATGGTACAAATTTCCAATAAGATGAGCAAGTTCTGGGCTCTGAAGGACAGCAGGGTGACTCTAGTTAACATCACTGTATTATGTACTTGAAAGCTGCTAAGAAAGTAGATCTTAAATGTTCTCTACACACACAACAATTATAATTATGTGAAATGATGGATGTGTTCACTAACCTCATTGTAGCAATCATTTCACACTATATACATGTATCAAATCTTAAAAAGTTGTTGCCAAATTGCTCTTTATAGATGTTTAGCAATATGTCTTTCCATCAGCAATTGGGAGAGATTTAGTCAACCAAATATGACTGTTTCCCCACAACCTCAGTGGTTATCAAACATTTCGATTTTTGCCAATGAGAAGTTAGAAATGTTATTACGGTTTTAATTTCCATTTATCGTACAATTAGTGTAGATGATCTTATTATTATGTGTTTAAAAGCCATTCATATTTTCTTTTCAAATGAAGAATGCTTTGTCCCTTTTTCTATTGAGTTGTAGGTCTTTTTCTCATGGATTTATAGGATTTCTTTGTATTTAGTAAATGACCTTTTCTTCTGGCTTGCAAAAATGTTTTCCCCAGTGTGTTGTATCTTTTTAAATTTTGTGGTTATTAAAGATGGAAATTGCCTATTTGTTCAAATATACCTTTATTACATGTATGGATTCTGAATTTTAAGTAGTCCTTAATGTTTTCTCTTCATCAAATTTTATTAAAAAATTATTCACCTTTTTTTTTTTTTTTTTTTAGTACTTTAACGGTTCTATTATTTCATGTTTAAATCTTGGGTCCATCCAAAATTTGTTTTCGTGCGAGGTGTGAAATAAGAATTCGACTTTCTATCTCTCCAGACGGTGTGCCAGCTGTTACCATTTATAGAGTAATCTGTTTTTCTCCCACTGATATGAAAGCAATGCCATTACATATCAACGCCATGCATGTTAGGTCTATTTTTGGATTTTGTCTTCTGTAATTCTCTACCTGTTGGGGTATAATTGGTTGGCCTTTGGAGATCTCCAATGCTCTTTGTTCCAAGTCCTCCAAAACACGAGAAATGAAATGCCCGCTCAGTTGCCAGGATTCTAGACTTTTGTGATGGTTCTATTTGGGATTAAACTCACGTTTAAGATGGTGGCTAGTTAGAAATAAAATAAGGGCATACGGATCAGAAACTTTCTCCCTACCATTAGGTGCAAACATATCCCCTCAGGATTCAATGGTTTCACATTGCCGCATTGGAAAGAAAAACTTTTTTTTTTTTTGTAGAGAACCAGTTGATGATAATAATGAGAATATTGATGATTATAACTACCATCCTGGTGGAGCTAGGCAGTTTAAATATGTTATTTCATTTATCCGTTCAACAACTGATAAATTAGCATTTTCATTCCCATATTACATAAGAGGGAAGGGAAGGGGAACTTATTAGACAATATAAAATAGAGATGGGATTTGGGACCTGGGTATAACTGATTTCGATCTTCAGAGTCTCAAAAGGAACCAGAAATCCAGATTTTTACGTGAAACCTGCCAATTTTTAGATGTCAATTATAAAGGCAATCAATATGTTCTTTAAAACTTAATTCTATAAGTTTCCTTGTAGATAGTGTATTAAACAAACAGATATCTATCTATTCAACCAAATATGATTCAGCAATGGGACATATTACTGATACATGCATTAAATATGAATGAATCTCAGAAATCGTGTGCTGAGAAGAAGCCAGATACAAAAGGGCATGCATGACATATGTCCATTTATTTAAAATTCTAGAACAAGCTAAATTAACCCATGATGTGGCAGGGATTGACTGGGAAGGGAGTAAGGACACCTGCAGGTGTGGTAATAATATTCTATATCTTCAGAGAAGTTTGGATTATACTGATAGGCACATTTGTCAAAACCTAGTGAACGTACACTTAAAAAGTATATATTTCAATGTTCCTTAACTGAATACAGAAAAACCTGTTAACCACTATTGAACTCTAGTTAATGGCAATCATGTTGAAGTATTTAAGAGGAGGCCTGCAATTTCCTTTGAGTTTGACTGTAAAAATAAAATGGATTAATGGATAGAGGAATGGATAAAAAGAGAGAGATGTGATACATCAACCTTTGTAAAGTGTTAATGAATCAATGTTGCTGTATATTTGAAATTTTTCATAAAAAAGTTGGGGAAAATTAGTAAAAAACCCCCCAAACAATAGAAAACAATGTATGAACATAATACACACTCACACATGCACGCACACACACACACAGACACACACCCCTGTGGGATGGATCTCACTCATAGGCACCAGTTCCCGTAGCCTCTGGTTTTTGCACTGTATCGTCATGCTTCCCAACCATTCCATTACATGGCGTCATCTCGGCATGTTGATTATAAAGGCATTGTTTCTGCAGTCGAGCTCTTCGTTCCTCCATCTACTTAGCACAGGGCTTGATGGATCTGGCATGGTTCAATGAGTGAAGGTAGGAGAAAATCCATCACTTGATGACATCATTAACATTTCTCCAACATGACCTGTCTGAGATAAAAGTGAGCCTGGCCTCCTTCTCATTAATCAAAGGGAACGAAGAAAACCATTTCGGCGACACAGCTCCTTAGCTCCTTCTGCTAATTCATCTTGCCGCATCGGCAGTCAGTCACTCCCCACGTGGCGTTTAAATTCGGAGGGAACAAAGATTAACCCAGAGCTGTCCTTTCATTAGAGAACAGGGTTTAGAAAGGGTTTGCGGGCTGCCTCTCTTTTCCCTGCTTTGGTTGAGCAGACATGATATTCGCTCATCAGCAGCATTTCAGAGCAATTGACTGTCTGGGTTGAATACTCACCATGTGCCCCTGGGTTTGGTTAGAAGAATGGAGAATATGACCAAGGAATGTCACAGTCTTGAGAGTACCACCAGAACTGCAGGAAGAAGGGAACAAGGGACAGTAATTTCTCTTCTAAACACACTCTCGAATATGACACCTTTCCAATAACTTTAAAAGGTAATTTATCATCATAATAATTGTTAAGATTCCGATGCATACAAATGGAAGGAAACAAAGGTCAGTCTTGTAAATATGTGATGGATGCAACAGAGGTCAAACCTGCAGACATTTAGAGACTAGTCAAAAGGTAGCACCTTCCTCTGGGCTGTTCCCTGTGCTGATTGAATTAGCCGCTGGAATAGCCATTCTCTTTCCCTGAAGGAGAATGCTGCATCCTCCCTTTATAGCCCATGAAATGTGAGCAGAAGTGACATGAGTCACTTCCAGGAAGAATATTTCAAAGTTCTTTTTTCCCTCTGCCAAAGCAATGTCCCAGATTGTGGCTGCAAGTGTAGCCTAGGTCCCAGAGAGAAGAGATATGAAGCATAACTACAACTGGCCCTGAAGGACATATAAGATGACTGAGACATGAAGATTTGTTATTGACAGTGAGATTTTGGAGTCATTTGTTACTGCAGCATAACCTAACCCATTCTAACTGATGTACTCCCTAACCAGTAAAGGAATCTCCTGGTAAGGTCCTGCAGAAAGGATCTTTTTGACAGTAAAACTTCTTCATAAAACTTCTGCCTAGTTTTGAAATAGTAAGAGCTATACAGTATGAACTATCTTGGATAAAGATAAGACAAATTAAGTGTGATTACGTATTGGGAGGGTGGCTGCTATGGGAAGACACCAGGAGGGCTAGGGGGGAGGTGGGCATGGCTGTTAGGGACGAGGGGTCGTGGGGCAGTGTGGAGCAGTGGTCGAGGATTCAACAGACAGGATCTGAGTCCTGGATCTACCCTCCACTGGCTGTGTGGCTTTGAAGAAAACCCTTGGCACCTCTAATCTGTACCTACTAGGTAAGGTTATTGTGAACTAAGTCATATGGTGGAACTAAGTCAAATCTAGGGCCTGCCATGAGGGGCCTTCCATGAGGGTTCATGTTGCTTTTCTTCTCTTCCTCCTTCTCCTCCTCATTGGCCTGAATAATAATATGGAGGAAGGGTGGGAGAGTGTGCGTGTAGCCTGAACAAGACAGGGTGTGCCTGGAGATTAAGAGGACCCCAGCCTGCCCCAGAGAGGGGCCTTCTAGTCGAAGACACATTTGGATGGCAGCTTTGCCATTCCCTAACTCTCTTAAACTTTTTTGGAGTGTGGATTAAAACAAAGTTGGGTAAAGACATGGATTGCTTCTCAAAAAAAGTTTTTAATGCATGAAACAGAATAATTAGAATTACAAAGGGACTCAATTTTACTGTTAGCAAGATATTAAAAAAACACACATTTTTGATAGGAAAATACACAAACTTCTTTATTAAGGATCACTAGATCTATTGGCAGAGCTAACATTATCAGTATTGCAGAATCGTGCTGAGTATAAATAGGATTTTGTGATGTCTATGACAACTGTGACGTGATGGGGAAATATCTGTGGTTTCTCTTGATGACAAAGTCATAATAAGGTGACTACCATTGTGATCGGTTGTCTACATTCAGTTGAAAGAAACGAAAGCTTTCAGCTAGACGTTATCGAAGACCTTTTTCTAATTAATTTCCCATTCAAGTTCACGGACATCCCAAACTTTGTCGGTACACTACGAGAGTCTGCTGACGCCAGGTTAGGAAACCCTGCACTAGCTGGATTTTCTTAAGGAAGTCACATCACTTCTCTGAGCCTCTGTGTCCTCACCTGCAAAGTGGGTGCCTTGCCCTGGTCCTTTGTAAGCATTGGATTTGGATACCCTCAGGTGAGGTCTTGATTCCTTGGATAGATTTGAAGAGATAGCATTAAGGTAGAGGAATAAGCACACCTATTTGCCTCTCCTCTCAGCCAAAGTCCCATGAAATGATGAGAGAGAGAGAGAGAGACAGAGAGAGACAGAGAGAGACAGAGAGATAGAGAGAGAGAGACAGAGAGAGAGAGAGAGAGGCTGAAAATGAGAACATATAAAGCAATAGACTGGGCAACAAGAAAGAGTGGCGTCGACGAACCAGCACTCTTGAGGAATTCCTGACAGTTTAAAACCAGATCACTTACTTGGAGAAACAGCATCGGAAATCACCACCTGGATAACACATACTGAAAAAAATATCTCATTTTAAGGAGTGCTTACTTTGTGCCAAGCTTTACTATACTTGCATCATTGCCTTAAATGCTCATAAGAGCCCAGTGATATTGGTTCCATTACCACGCCCATTTTGCAGATGGAGAAACTGAGGCTCAGCAGGTTCAGGTACTTTGCCCAAGATCACGCAGCCAGAGAGTGACAGAGCCAAGATGTTCTGGCTGAGTGGCTTCAAAACTCATGCACAATCTTAAAGTACCTCTCCAGGTAGTTTATTGTTGCATTTAACTTACACACAGAAAAAAATACTTTTTAAAATTATTTTTTGTTAACGCTCTGCTAGCATCTGTAGGCTTAAGAAACGAGGATGAAAACTGTTCCAGCGCCACTTCTGGGTCTGGGAAAAGCTTAAGCCGCACCGTTCTGCTTTAAATACGGCAGAGCAGGCAGGAGCTGTCTGGCTCCGGGGGCTGTCAGGGGAACCCACGCTAATCCATTTAGGAATATCTGTGCGTGAACACAATTACCTCACCATTTCTCTTCCCCTCTCTCTCTCTCTTTTTTTTTTTTTGAACACCATTTGCCCTAAAAATACTCTTTGACATTATGCACAAACATCGAAGAGACATTTATTTGGCCCTGACCTTTATATGATTCTTGCTAAAAGAGAGTCAGTGACACACAAATGGGGCTGAATTATTTATAGGCCCAAGGGGAAATCAAAGTTGCTTTTATTTCTATTGAAGGCATATTAGAAGGCTAAAGAGCACCAAATTAGCTCTGGCGTCTCACAGAGGGACTTGAGCTAGACTCAAGGGTGCTTATTAAATTTGGGGTGCTCTTCATGCTGGGTCTTTGGAAATCCCCATAAACCTGGGCTGTTGTTCCTTTAGAATGCTTTGTCAGGGGACAAAGGTTTGCACCATTCTTGACGAGAAGCTACCTGGATGATGCAAGTGTGGAGGCGTAAGAATTGTCTAGGAGCTTAATACACCCACAGAGTTGGTCATTTAAAAATGCATTTAATAAGCCAACCACATTGACTGAGCACCTGCTGGAGACTGGAATCTGGAAGGGAAGAGAGAAATTCATTAACTCATTTGTCCAGTGATCCAAGAAATACTTATTTAATGTCTTCTCTTGAGAGGTACTGTTTCAGGCTTTTGTGACGTATGTAGCCAGATTGATAAGGTCTCGCACTCATGAATGAGACACTGTTCTTATATTCAGGGAACTAAGCATGAAGAGGACCTCCATCATCATCATCATCATCATCATCATCATCATCACCATCGCCATCACCACCATCATTTACTGAATGCTCATTATTTGCAAGGCACTGTCCTAAGTGTTTTATATGTATTAATTCAACCAATCCTCACTCCATGAGATAGGAATGATTGATGTCACCCCCTTTTTATAGTTAAGGACACAGAAACTGCAGAGTTTAAGTGACTTGCTCAAGGAGTCATACCCTGGAAGTTGTGAGGCTGGTATTCGAACCCAGGCAGCCAGCCCAACACGTAATCTGTATTATTATAGAAGTGGGGTAAGGATTACATGTAAACCAGGGAAGGGGTGTTTGAGCTGCATTTTTCAAGATGAGTACAAGTTTTTCAGGTACTCGAATGGGGCAGAGGAAAGACAACTCGTTTAACCTCACTGCACTTAATTTTTTCATCTTATGATGTAAGGTTCATGAGAGGAATAAATGAGAAGTTATAGGCATAAATGCCTTCCTCCAGGTGCTTGGGGACAGGGGCTGAGCAGCATGTGTGTTTCTTCTTTCTGCTCCTTCTTGGTGCGTTCAGAGCCCCTGGCCTGATGCAGAGAGCCATCCTATGAAGATTATACTTTTTTTACATGAGCTGTAATGTGAAAAGCTACAGTGAGAAAACAGAAGGCACTCAGTTCATTCTTTTTAATTGTTTATTTCTTTTGTATGTGTTGGATGGGGCAGACCTTTGCTCTGGAACAAAAGTCTTGACGCTTTGTCCATTTGCGGGTGGGGGAGCATAAACATGGCCGGACCTGTGCATCACATTTGTCCAGCCAGATCTTTGCTCTGGAATCAAAGTCTTGAGGCTTTGCCCATTTGGGGGTGAGGTGGGGGAGCATAAACATGGCCGGACCTGTGCATCACATTTGTCCAGCCTGTACCTATCTCACTGCTGAGTCTATCCATCTGGGCTGATTCTGTCTGACACCATGCTTGGGCCTTATTCCATTTAGCTATTTTAGTGAGTACAAATCAGAACAATAGAAGTTTCCTTCTGGGGAAGTACACTGCTTTCCAGTCATTTAAATTTATAAACAAGAGCTTCATAGGGAGAGAAGGGAGCCAGCCTCAGAGAAGCCCAGGAAGAGGTTGCTCACATGGGAGGGTTCCATGTTTGCACTGAGTTTAAGCATCACTTGATGGCAATGGTGGGTACCAATGCTGGGGTTGTATTATTAGCCTCCTTTTACATTGTTGAAACAGAGGCTCAGAGATTTTACAGGACATGCCCCAAACCACAGAGCTGGTAACTGGGCTTCCAACCTTGGCCCATCTGATTCTAGAGTTTTGTTCTTTACTGCCAGGCTACCATGTAGACTAGATAAACCAGAGCAGAGTCTGATGTGTAAAAATGAAGTTGATGATCAAGGTAGCACAAAAGGTGTTTGGGGGAAAGTAAAAAGTACAAAAGAAAAGATATTCCATTCAATAGTATTGGACACCTGGTTATTTACTGGAAAAAAAAAATTTAGTGCTCCATACCATTACATATAAAATAAATTGCAGATGGATTAAAGAGCTACCTGCAACATAAAAACCCATATAAAAGCTCTTATATGTGAATAGAAGGGTGGGAAGGAACTACAGAAAAATGGATAAATGATCATGAGTGATTTATTGTTTCTCTGATATATTTTTAATTTTTTAATTAAGCAATGTGATATTTTATAACTAGGAAAAAACACAATAAATCAATCTTTCCACTTTCATTTTCTTTTTTTCCCCTTTTGTTCTTTTAACTTCTCTGTGCTACTCCCTACTTCTCTTCTCCATCTTTTCTTTCTTGCTCTCTCCTTAAAGGAAGAGAAGGGAAAACGAGTTCCCAGATACTCTGGAGAAGATGAAATGCGGGAGCTGGGCCTGGGGGTTCGTCAAGAGACAGAGGAACAGAAGGAAGGATGAAGAGGGCAAGTGAGGGATCCCTGTGTTGGGTGCCTTATGCTTTTCACTTCTTATCATCTTCCCAACCACGCAGGTTCATAACTATTGATATCTTCCCCGTTTATTTTAATAGAGAAGGACACGGGGGCTAAGAGAATGGAATATCTTTACTATGCACAGCAGAGTTACATTTGAGCCTGGCCCGAGCTCTGTGTGTCCCTATGCTGTCCCCTAGCCAGCATGCATGAACATGTGCCATACCTCTCAAGGGCTTCAAACCTTGGGAGCTTCTCAGCTTTGGCTCCTGAGAATTGCCATAAATCCCCCTTAACACAGACCTGTGTTTAGCCTTCCCCTGTGGACTTCTCAGGGACTCTTAAAATGCGGAAAGCCCCTCTCGGATCCTTGAACTTGGGCTCCCTCTTGGATTTGATCAGGCATTTTCACCGTAATGTTTACATTTCAGCTAGAAAAAAAAAAAAGCTGCAATTCTCCCAGGACACGTACTTGGCCTAGATTCTCTGAGGCAGGGACAATTTTATCTGGATGTTGTTGTCACAGAGTTGGACCCAAGTGGGAACAATAGAAGGACTGAAAGAGAAAGTGTGTAGCTGGCTGGGTGTGGGGCCAAGGGAAGGGGAGTTTCTGTAGCAACACTAAGGAATATCTATTTATTGTATGTGTGACCTTGATAATGCATACAACAAGAAATGATGGAGCATTTTCAATGGGCCAGGCAGTGGGGGAATTGAATAGTGAATAAACTCAGTGTTTACCCACCCCCGCTTCCCCACCCCCACCCTCTCCCAACCCTGAGCTCAAGGTCTAGTGGAGAGCCTGTCCTGTCTACCACCCATCTCTGGAGGGAACACAGGGCTGACATGTGAGGGGAGGGAACACAGGGCTGACATGTGAGAGGAGGTGACAAAGACCTCCCCTGACCCAGCTCTTGTCAGTCCCCTCTGAGCCCTCTTCTTGACCAGGCCTCAACCTTGGCCTTGAACTTGAACAAATACTAATATAATTTCTAAAAGTTCAAGGCTGCATCCCCAGGATGACTCTAGTGCCCCTTAAAGTGATGCCTGAAAAAACTCAAGGCTGTCAAAAGAATTTACTGTTTGTTCCAGCCAACACCTGGAGATAGGACGCCTGTCCCCCCCCCGCCTCTGTGGGAGGGCAGGAGGCTAAACTTCCTTAAATGCCCGTTAGCAAACACATAGGTTTCACATGGACCAATCCCGATTCCCACTTTTTGTAAATTTTCATTTCCCTGCCTCTGCTCGAGCTCCTGCCATTTCTTCTACCTACTCCCTCATTCCCTCTACTGTCAGTAGTTACCAAGTAAAATCTGTGTTCACCACTTCAGATCATGTCCGGACGTGTGTATCTCTGATAGTGGGAAGCGTAACCATGGAGGATGGGTGGAGGAGGGGGTACCGAGCTAGAGCATAGGGGTAGAATGTTCCAGGCAAAGAACATAGCTCTTGCACATAACACATGGAGTCCACGGAACCCGAAAAAGTCTGATAAGGGGGTAAGAGTGGGTATGGAGTGGAATTAGCCCACTTAAAGAGCAGAGAAACAGGTACCTTTTATGTGTCACTTGGCAAGTATTTTGGAGTGAGCGTATTTTCATAAGAGACCATCTCAGCTGGAGAAATGGAGACTGTTTCAAACTGGTGTGGAACCAGGATCAACTCACGATGTGTAGTGGCGTGTGACGAAGGTTAGTTTTCCTTCTGTTACTTCCCTTTTTCCCTTGTCTTCGGAGGTCTTTGGTGTCCTTCAATGCCTGGTCTCTCTGGCCCTTGAATGGTAGAATTGCAAATACTGTGGCCTGTTGGAGGAGGATATACTCGGGGCTAAGAAATCTTCTTTTATCGAATCACACCCCAGAGTTTTGTCCACTCTTATGATTCAGCACCAATGGAAGTTGGCATCTTCAATCCATAATACCTTTAGCTTCCTCAAGACATGATACAGCAATTCGTTCACGAGTTCATCATTTCCTTGCTGTCCTGTTTGCCGCTCCACCTGCCACAGAAAGACTCCTACGGGCCTGTTTGTAGAACGAAGGGGACTTGAGAGTCCTTTTCTCTTCTGGGAGGGTCTCTGCGTGGCTTTTCTTGGCACGGCCAATCCTTGACTAGAGTGGGTCCTTGAGTGCCAGATGTTACCATGTTTGACTTGACTAAGCTTCTGTTGAATTTCCTACTGACATTTTCAGGCACATATGTCCCTAATTTTAAGAAAACCAGTTCTATGAAAGTTTGAGCATGTGGCATTGATAACCGAGCCCTAGAACTCTTTTTACATACATTGAAAAACTTTTGGGATCAGAACATATTTTTTACAAGGCAGTCTCCACTGGCAGAGTGTAATGTTACCACCCACTTTAGCAAAACTAGCAATTTTTATATGAATGAAGAAATAGAGCTGAACTTCAAAATTTGAAAATGACGTGTCAAGTGATTATGTGGCCAGGGAGATAATTTTGTTGTCCAAAGGAGATAATTCTTGCCTGGGAAGAGGGAAAGGGCATATTGGAATTCATGCAAATGGCTGCAAAGCTCTGAAAACTCTTCAAAATACAACTGTTCGAGTGACACCAACGACAACATGCCTGGGACCTAGTCATTCATGGTATTTTTTTTCCTCCAATGTTGAATTGCCTTTTTTTTCTTTTTTTTTTTTTTGCTTTGTTTCTCCAGGGCAAACCTGTCTATGATTTTATAAAAAAGTAGATGAAAAATTTGATTTACTTCACAGATCACTTTCCTGGAATGTACCTCCTTGCTAAGGCAATAAGAGGCTTCAATGGAGAGGAATAAAAATCAGTTGCTCCAAAGTCAACATTATAAAAGTTGTCTGAAGTAGTGTCTTTTGATTGTCACTCTTCTCCAAGCCATTCTGGAGACCCGGTGTAGATACCAGAACAGCCTTCAAAGACACAGCCCGCTGTGAACATCAAAGAAACATCTGGCTAGGTTTGAAAGTCAGCTGCTAAAAATACCTCTATATGCCAAGACCAATCACCCATGTTGGAAAATTGTCAGATTTCTTTTCAATAACCCCCCAGCTTGAAGTGTGCATATGACAACTCTTGAAATTCTACTAATGGTCCAAGAAATAAGAACCTGGAGGAAACGGGGATCTTCATCTCTGGTGCCCCCAGGTGGATGGGATGCATTTCTGAAGATGGCTTTTGGTCTTCAGTATTGCTTTCACTAAATTGCCCATGGTCCTCTCTTAAAGTCTGAATATGATTAGATTATATCTTATGTGTTGAGAGCCGAGAATAGAATTTTGGCATCGTTTTTATGTAGGATTCCACTGGCACATGGGCTGTATACTAGGACACTGTGCCTAATGCTTTATATGTTATCCTTTTCAAATCTACTTCAACTCAAAGGATTAGGTGTTTGTGTTCTTTTTACTTTACAGATGAGGAAACTGAGGCACCTTGAGATTAAAAACTCTCTCCATTCACACTGTGAGTCAGTGGTACAGTCAAGTTTACAGTTTTTGGCTATTATAAATAAAACTGCTATTAACATTTATGTGCAAATCTTTGTATGGACACCTGCTTTCATTTCTGTTGGATAAAAACCTAGGCGTGGAATGGCTAAGTCATATGTTAGGTGCATGTCTGACTTTTTAAGAAATTGAGAAACTTTTCATATTTGTTGTAGCATTTTAAACTCCAACCACAAATGTATGAGGGTTCCAGTTCCTCTATGTTCTTGCCAACACTTGATATGGTCACTCTTTTTAATTTCAGCCATTCTAATAGTGGTGTCTTGTGGTTTTAATTTGCATTTCCCTAATGACTAATGATATGGATCATCTTTTCATGTGCTTATTTGCATCGGTATTTATTCGTTATCAGAACGTCTGTTCAAAAGTTTTGCTTATTTTTAAAAGTGGGTTATTTTATTGTATTTTTTTAGATTAGAATTTTGAGAGTTATTTATATAACCTGTAACTTCCTATTTTTTTAAAAAAATTCTTTTCTCTCTTTGCTTCACTTTGGATAATTTCTATTGACCTGTCTTCAAATCTACTAATTCTTTCTTTCATCATGTCCAGTCAACTCTTAAGCCTATTGAATTAATTTTTCATTTCAGATATCATATTTTTCATTTTTAGAAGCTCCCTTTGATTTTTCTAGAGTTTACATTTATCTTTTGACTTTTCTCCATATTTTCACTCATACTGTTAATATTTTCCTTCAAATCCTTTCACATACTTTATAATAGTTATTTCAAAATTTATGTCTACTAACCTCATCATTGGTGTCATTTCTTGGTTTGTATCTAGTCATTTACTTTTTCTTGATTTTTTTTCACTTTTTTTTGCCTTAAAAACCCCATGCTGTTATTTTTAATTTTATACTAGAATTTATATATATAACGAGACTGAAGTTGATAATAATTTATGCTACAAATGCCTTAGCTTCTTCACTTTCAGGCAGCTAGCATAAGGGGTTAGTCTCTTTAGTTAACCAGAAGTTAATCTAGTTGTGGCTGGTCTGTTGCTTTAGTTAGTTTCAGTTCACCTCTGATTAAATGTCTTGAAGATGGAACCAGAACACTCTATTCAGCAGATATTTGTGACTTAAGTAAGAACTGCAAAGTTGCAGGATCTAACTGCTTTCTAGCCAAGTCCTCAACTTCCTGTATCTATCTTTACTTTGAAAATGTCCCATGGGTGGGGGAATGAGTCTGGCTCCAACGGATCTCCATCCCCGTGCCTGTTCGCAGACAGCTATTAAAATTTTGGCATGTTTCCCCTTTGTCCCATCAAAGTTCTCTTTTATATCTTTGACTTTTAGTCACATAGTTATAAAATTTTTTCTCAAGTGGCTTTTATCACTGTGGTATTTTACCTACCATTTCTTCTTCTAAATTCTTCTCGATCTTTCGTTTTCTCCTCGTTTGCTGTTACATAAACTTTACTTTGAACTTTTATTTTTAATTTTAAGGGATCTCTTCTCTCCATGATTTCTTGGTGATTATGGAGAATTCATCTTCTGTTTCCTTGGTGGATTCCTCTCGTAATTAATATTTTAAAAAATATCAATAGCTTTTTATCATACTATATTTCTCTCGCTCCCCCTCTTTTTTTTGGGGGGGGGCAGGGGGAAATAGATCTCATGCTCTTTATTTTCTTTTTAATTATAAATTAGAATTCACCTAGTCCATTTACTGAAGAGCTGGTCCAGCCCGCGTCTGCAATATCTAGTTTAATGTTTATCTTTTTTTTTTGGCGCTTTGGGCACATTCCCCATCCTATTTTGTGCTGAGAGCTAAGCTGTTTCATTCCCAACCTCTTTGATTGGTCACCCGCCAATGCCAATTTCTCCCATTTTGTTTCATTCACCTGCAGTTCAGCAGTCTCCCTGGCTAGGTCACAGGTAATTCAAATGGCACCTTAGTTAAGTTTTACCTTCGATTCCCCCATTCTGACCACCCTGAGGGGCCTATCCCATGAGCGTGACCCATCCTGATGAGAGATTATTTGTTTATTTTTGGATAAGCCTTTCGTATCCGTAACATTTATTTGCCAAGAAATTGGTTCCCCGCTTGATGTCTGAGAAGGACTTTATTGAGATTCAACCTCACCAGAAATAATGATAATAACGACAATCGCAGCTCCTGGCTGCCAGGTGCATTGCCCACATCCTCTCTAATCCTCTCAGCAGCCCAGCATGGTGAATATTATCTCCGTTTTGCAGATACATTTTATGTATACTCCCACCATGTTCCAGGAAGGTTTACAGGAAGCTTTGTAAAGATTCGTAAAATACAGCATCGTTAGAAAAGGTAAAGGCAGAGAAAACAGTTTTTAAAAAACCGTGTGCAAATGGAGTCTCCTTGCATTTGAGAATGTCGCCTGCAACCACAGGAGCGTTAGGGAGTCGGACTGCGATTTGAAGCCGGATCTTCTGACTGCTAAAAGCTCAGATGTTTGTGCCGAGCCAGATTGACTGGGGCTGAGCGAGGAAGGAGAAGAGACAGGCGAGAGTTACAGGTCAAGCGTCATGGGGGACGGTCTGAAGGTTGGGCTTTGGAGCTGTACATGCCATGCCAAGCACAGCCGTGATCAGGAGGGCCGTTTCTGAAAGTGACCCCTCTCTGGGCTGGGATGCAGGGGACATGAGTGTCACTCTCGGCTCCATGACCCACTGGAATAAACGATCAATTAGTTGCTTTTCGAAAGCAACTCAGTGGTATTTACTGAGCACCTGCTGCTGGCAAGCCGGGCACTGAGAGGTGCGGTGGTCCAGATGTGACAAGACAGGCATCATTTCTGCCTTTAGGGAGCTAGCTCCTCGTCCAGTGGGTAACGCAGATGTTAAAGAAATAAATGTGCATGTAATAGACAAATGACAAGAGCCATGAGGGAAAAGAAGGGGATTGAAGAGGAGACTAGCATAGGACTAATTGGGGGTGAGAAGCGGGGGCGGGGTCAAGGAATATCCTTTGAAGAAATACCATATGAGTGGAGAATTTTTGGTTGACACCTCTGTTGGTTTGGCCCCTATCCCTTACTTTGATAACAGAGCTTTTATTGGGGGGGGGGCGAGGGGGGTAGGAATCCCATTCATCCCACGTGAGTTGGATGCTGTTGTCCCCTAGTCTCAGATGTGGCATGTAACTCAGACTTGCTCAGTGAGAATTGTCAAATCCTCTGGCCACAGTAGTGATTCATGACGGGGCACGTGATCTGAGAGAAACGGGAATCCGTCCTGGGCTCTTCCTCCAGAGCCATCTGAGAGGATGCTGCTGCCTTTCCAGTACGGTTCCACCTCCAGCCACACGAGAAGCCGGGGCTTCTCAACCATCCTGGACCTGCGTGGAGAGACCGGCCGAGAGACGGAGAAAGGCTGAGCGCTGATGGCATGAACCGAAACCCCATATTCAGCCTGACTGTTTAGTTACATGACCAGTGAGTTTCTGGCTTTTGGGGAGCTAAGTTATTTTGAGTTGGCTTTCTTTTATATATATCTAAAAGGAGCCTACTCCAGATATGAAAAATAATAGAAATAATATAATATAATATAATATAATATACAATATATTAAATATATATAATATTATATAATATAAAATATATAATAAATATCTATAATAAAAAATATAATATTATATAATATATTAAATATATATAATATAATATATAATTATATAATATATTAAATATATATAATATAATATATATAATACATATTATATATTATATATATAATATTATATATAATATATAATATTATTTAATATATATTAAATAATAATATAATATTATTCTATTCTATTCTATTCTATTCTATTCTATTCTATTCTATTCTATTCTAGTCTAATTCTTTCTCCCAATAGACATTGGGAGAAAGGATGTTGCAGGCAGAGGGAACAGCAGGTGTCAGGGGCTAAGGCGAGAGGAAGCTCGATGTCATGGGACGAGGCCAGAATGGCTCGATGAGGGGGACAGTACAGGGCCATTGGACTTGTGCACTGCACGACGTTGCCTAGATGATGAGTGAAGGGAGTTGGTAGAGGTACGGGGTTGAATAGTGCCCCCCAAAATTCGTGTCCTTTGGAGCCTCCAAGTATGACCTTATTTAATTAAGATGAGGTCATGGTGGATTAGGGAGGGCCCTGAATTCAATGACGGGTGTCATTCTAAGAAGGACATGTGAAGACTCAGAGAGACACCGAGAGAAGTTCAGGTGATGGGAGGCAGGGACTGGAGGGATGCAGCTACAAGCCGAAGACATCAGGGATTTCCAGCAACCACCAGAAGCTGGAAGAGGAAGGAAAGACTTTCTCCTAAACCCCTTGAAAGGACCATGATGATGATAATCTGCCAACACCTTGATTTTGGACTTCCAGCCTCTAGAACTGTGAGAGAATAACTTTCATCTTAAGCCACGCTATTTGTGGTACTTTCTTACAGCAGCTGAGGAAATGGATACAGTAGGTAAATATCCCAGCTTCTTTGTCCCCAACAGACATGTCACATAGTCACTGCAATGGTCCCCAGCAGGACTGAGCTCTAGTCACCCACAGGATAACCTGCTCATTAACACGTCCTGTGCTGGCCCTTCTCCTCCCTCCCTCTGTCTCTCACTCCTTCACTTTGCTTCTTGAGATCACCTCCCAAATAAACTGCTTAGGTCCAAATCCTTGTCTTAGAGTCTGCTTTTGGGGGAATCCAAACTAAGACGACGCCATTTAAGCCAGTGGGGGCTCGTTGGAGAGGGCTTTAGGGCGAAGTGGGTGAGGCTGGCAGCAGATACGTCATCGAAGGCTTTGCAGACAGATTAATGAGTTTGCGTTTAATCCTGAGCATCACAGGGAAAACTAGAGCAGGGAGGGATGTCTTGTAGTCATTTCTCAAGAATCCCATTGGCAGTGATTTGGAGAACGGCTTGTAGGGCCACGAAACAATCACAGGGAGACCAGCTGCAGTGGTCCTTCTGCTTTATATAATTCATGATCTGAGGCTGAGGTTCCCATTGGGGATAGAGCGAGATGCACACAGCAGGCACGGCGAGATGCCATTTTTCTCCCCTTGAATCTTGGGGACCTCTTGTTATGCTGTAAACTCCTTTAGTTAACACTCAATTGCCAAGCAATTCTCATTACCTCTCCTCGCAGACAGACAATGAACAGCTGTCAGGCTTGTCTTACAAAACAAGACAATTTTTTCCCCATTAAGGTAGCTCAGGATTGGAGTGAGCAGAGGAGCCCTTGTGGCTGTAATGGAATATTCTGGCAGTGTCTCTGCCAGCCCTGTTTTCAAGTGAGCAGTAATTTCCCCGCTGTCATGGGAGGCAGAGGCGGGAACAGTGAGCCAGGCGGAGGTGACCTTTTGAACCTGCTTCTCGCTCCGGTTCCCATAGCCCTTTCAGAAGGAATCCTAACTGCGACCCCTTTGGAATGTGTGCATAATTTGTATTTACAATTTGATGGGATACGTGGGACACACTTTTACCTGAGACTGTAAGTTAATTGCGTCAGTTGGGAAATGGTCTGATCCAGAGCTTAAACATTGGAAGGGGAAGGAAAGGTTCTCTAGCTATAGATGGAATGCTAGGCACGTAGTAGGTACTCAATAAATCCATCCATCTGTACTTCTCCTCCTTCCACGCTTCCCTTTCTTCCTCATCCCCTTCCTGCTCCACTCCTAACCTTATTTTTTTTTTGTGCCTGCATCATCTTACAATATACCTACTAACTACTGTCTAACCTCAGTTTAAATGCTGTCAGCGACGGGGAAGTTACTCCTCATTCAATTCTGGTTCAGCTCTGACAATGATAAAGTTCACTTTTTAAATGCTGATATAAAATTTATCTTGCTGTATCTCCTATCTACTGGAACTAATTTACTTCCCAGTGGTCCCAAAGAATAAATTTTGTCTCCTACACAAGTGCTCCTCAAAACATTTGAAGACAGTGCTTATATCCCTGAAAGTCTCTCTCTTTTTTTTTAGGTAAACGAATAAAGGCAGTTCTTCAACTTTTCTGTCTGCTCTCCTACAAACAAGTTCCAATAATCTTTACCTTTTTAAAAATAGTAGCCTTGACTCTGGGTGTGAGATCTCACTGGGAGAACCAGACTTGAACCATCACCTCCTTTCTTCTGAGCAATGTACCACTGTTAATGCAGCCTAAGATAACATACATCTTTACATATTTTCATTTTTAAGTTTTTGGGTGGCTGCCACTTTATACTACTAGCTAATGTCTCAATTAGCATTGACTAAGACCCTTGAACCAGGAGCAGAAAAAACAAATACCGTCAGAGGCCAAACAGGTAAGGCAAATGAGCAAAACAGTCTGGATGAGGTTGTGTTTAACCGAACAGCTCATGTCCCTTTCATCGCGAGCAGCAGCTCTCAGTTCCAGCTGATGGTTGCCATCCATGGCGTAGGCTCTGCATTAAAGATTAGGAACTTCTACCTAAAAATCTAGATTTGAAAAAAAAAAGAAGACAAAAAAATAACTCCCCGCCCTGCCAAATCTGGCATCTCGCACTTATGTTCTAGCATGGCTGGGGCTAAGCGGTGGCTGCCAGATGCCCTTGGGCGATCCTGCAGAAGCAACCAGAAGGCACTGGACCACTTTTTACGTGACCATGCTGACTCAATCTGTCAAATGGGTTAGGCCATACGGTACCCAGGATAGACTGGTGCAACGAGGCTCAGACACTCTGTTCCCTGATGTCATTTATGGAGCGATAACAAGGACAGAGGCCCCATCTGCGGTGTTCCGGAGTCTTTAGCAACCTGCACTTTATTATGAGTAATTCTGCAAACTTATTACTTTAGTATCTCGGGGAGACGTGGCAAATGGGCATATTAAATAGATACCGTAGGGTTAGTAGGGAGAGAGAAGTGTTAGGATGGAACGTAAAACAGAAAAGGGGAGAGAGAGGTGGGGTGAATGGGGGGATTATTCAGATATGAGGGTCAGGGAAGGCTGCTCTGACAACATGACTTTTGACTAGAGGGCTGATTGAAGGGAGCAAATAAGCCACGAGGATGCAGGTGTAAAGAATGTTTGGGCAGCAGGTGCAAAGGTCCTGAGGTCAGAATGCTCTTGGTGTGTTTGAGAAGCATCGGGGGGCCTGAAGCTGTGGACACAGTGAGGAATGCGTCAGTGTTGGAGGCTGAGGGTGGGAGGAGAGGGCTGGTCATACGGGGTCAGACAGGCCATGGCAGGGAGGCTGGCCTTTAAGTGTGATGTCAGCATTCAACAAAAATTTGTTTACTGAGCTCCTTCTATGGGCCAGGTGCTGTGCAGGGTGTTAGAAACACATCAGTGAACAAACGGATAAAATCTCTGCTCTCATGGGGCTTAAATTCTAGTGTGTGTGTGTGTGTGTGTGTGTGTGTGTGTGTGCGCGCACGCGTGTGTGTGTAGCATATAATAAAATATACATGTAGCATATATAGTATGTACATAAATAAAGCAGGGAAGAGAGACTGGCATGATTTCAGCCCAGCATCCCAACCTCTCTGAGCCTCAGTTTATTTATCTATAAATAACTCCGATAAGCATTTCCTCTTGCCATTATTGTAAGCAACAAGAGGGTGTTCCAGGCTCCGTTGTATCCTCTCAAAATTCATATGTTTAAGTCCTAACTCCCAGGACCTCAGAATGTGACCTGGTTTGGAATAGGGTCTTACGGAAGGAATCAAATTACTATGAAGGTGGGTCCTAATCCAATGCGACAGTATCCTTATAAGAAGAGGAGATTAAGACACAGACACACCCAGGGGGAAGGCGATATGAACACATCCTACCCTCACAGCCCTCAGTAAGAACCAACCCTAACAACACCTTGATCTTAAACTTCTGGCCTCTGGAACTGTGAGACGATAAATTTCTGTTGCTTAAGCCACCCAGTCTGCGGTACTTAGTCACAGCAGCCGAACCAACCGACACAGAGGGTTTGTGTAAAGTGTTTGGTGTCTGGCAGCCATGAGCATTACGCTGGACAAAAGGAGGTGGTTGTTATAACAGGTATAAATAAATCCTTGCCAGTCAGTCCCATGACGACTGTTACTCCCTCTCTTCCCTCCTCCCTTTAGCCAGGCCTGTTGTAAAGGAAACTGCCAGTCAGATCCCTGTGGGTCCCTCCCATGCCCCGCCCCCTTTTCTCAGGCCGGTGGCTCCAAGAGGGAAGTCGGGCTCCGCCTCCACTGTATCTGGCTCCAAGAAGCTCTCAAAGTCTCAGGGTAGAGCAAAGCTTCCCACCTGCAGTAACTCTCCAGGGAAAACCGCTTCTCTATCTCCACGCCAAATAGCTACAAGCAGCATCCTTTACAACCTCAACGACAGATCACCATTTACAAGAGCAACTAACTGGGCTGCGTTTTCTCAGCTGTTACAAAGGAAAGGGGGTTTGTAATCCCCTCCCCGAGCCAGACCGTTCTCCGACGTGCTGCTGGTTAGGCACGGAATGGCGAGCACAGCTCATTGGACGTGGGTGAGGAAGAAGAATCCCGGACCACCGCCTGACAACCTCCCTGCCTCCCCTTCCGACTCCTCACCTTTCTGTGACATTCTACACCTGTTTCCTCTGTTGCATCAGATGGATCTGGATGTTTCTCCAGTGGCGACTATCAGTGTGCACCAAAAAGTTCTTTCTTACCGTGACCGCTGGTTTAAGTCCCTACGGGGATTAATGAATGATGAGGCTACTGCAGCTTTCCACCGTTGTGGCCTGGGAGGGAGGGGAAGCCGAGATGTCCCAGTGCTGACGTCGGGCGAAGCCATGTTTTAAGCCTGTCCGCTTGCCTACGACTCGCCTTCTTTAATTTATTTCACACATGACTGTCAGAGGGGTTTCTCGATGGACGCAGAGCCTGCCTGAATCCCCTCACTGGATACTCAGTGCTATGGGGTTCAGAGTGGGCACTTCACTGTGGCATTCGAGGCCCCTGGGCTGATGACGTGTCTGCCCCTCCAGCCTCCAGCTCACCTTTCTCTACCCTGATGAGCCCGTTCGTGCACACCTCTGTTTTTCACCTCTGTGCCTCTGCAGATGAGGTTCCTGCTGTCCCAATGCATGTCCCTTTTGTGCACCAGTCAAACCTTTACTTGTTCTTGAAAATTTTGCTGAGTCCCCGTGTGGCCTTCCTGCAGCCTTCTCTCTCCCTCTCTTCTCTGTAATCGATGTTCCTTTCAGACATGCTTCTATAGACAGCTGACCCTTGAAACACACGGGTTTGAACTGCCCGAGTCCACTTGTAGGTGAATTTTTTTTTTTTCCTTCGTATTCATGCGTTTCACACCCATGGGTTCAACCAATTGCAGATGGCAAACAGGAACCGTCTCTCTGACGTCTCAGGTCTGGGACCAGCATTTGAATGTATGCTAGTCCTGCCCCTTCCCCAGGCTTCCCCATCCCAGAAATGGTGACTTGTTATAACATCCATCACAGAGAACTTCCAACACACAGAACAGAGGAGCGAATGGTGCAGCGAGAAGCCGAGAACCTATCACCCAGCTTCCCCAACGATCAAGGTTTGGCCAATCTTGTTTGATTTCCCACCCCCCAAAAGGCTTCTCCTCCCATATGATTTTGAAGCAAATCCCAAATTACAGCATTTCATTGATAAAGCTTTTGGTTTAGATCTCCGAAAAGTAAGGGGAATTAGGAATACATAACTATACTACCATTACCACACCTAAGAAATGAATAATTCTTCAATATCATCCAATATCCTGCGAGTCTCTAGGAATTAGAATTGCTTACTCGTCCCTCACTGTCCTCCCACATTCAGTCTGTGAGTGCCATCATCCTGTCAATTCAAGACCCACCCTGAATCCATCCATTTGGCCACCTCTGCACAACCGCCACCCCTAGCCTAGTCCAAGACAGTCTCTGACGCAGAGAACTGCACATTCTGACATGGTCTGGCCTCTTTTCGACCCCACCTCTTACCCACCCCCATCCCCCATCCACTCCACAGCGGCCGCAATGGCCAACTTGCTGGTCTGCACACATGTCGAACGCTTTCTCTCCCCAGGCCCTCACGTTGGCTGTTCTCTGGTGCTGGAATTCTCTTCAAACAGGTATGTCCAGGGCTCTATCCCAGTTTATCCGGGTCACAGGCACATGCCACTTCCTCCCAGCGGCCTTTCTGACCAGCGTAGCTAAGCTGCCTTTCACGTGACTCCATCCTCACCTCCCACCCGTATCACTCTCTGAAATCAGGCCTTGTGTGTCATGTATCGCCTCTGACTTACTATCTTTCTTTCCAAACAATGGAAAAGCCAGGCAAACCAGGGGTTTGGCCCATTGTTCGCTCTCTGGCCATAGTATCTAGGACAGCCCTAGCATGCGTCCAATCCTCCACAAATATTTGCTGAGAGAGTGGATTTACTGAGAGGAGTCTCCTGCCCCAGATAACAGAGGCTGTATAGATTGATACCCAAACAAACAAACACCACCTCCCCCCAACAAAATAAAATATCCTAAATATTGGGAGATCTGATCAAAGACTCAGCTGGATTTGGAGAGCAGTCTTAGTGGATGATTGTAAGGACAGGGCAAAGGCTTTCTCATGGGGTTAGAGGCCTCGCCCACCCCAAGGGAAGCTGGGAACGACTAGAGATGGTCCTGCCTCGGTTTGTCTACTCTCCCCATCTCACTTCCTTTGTCTCATCTTGAAGACGTCTCCAGCCTCCCATCATAAACAAGGCTGGTGAGTCCCAGTCATGCCTCAGAAAGAGCTTACCCCGGTGTCCACTCCAGGACCACAGGGAAGAAGGGGAGAATTTCCTTTTCCAAAGATGCATGAGCTGTAGCTCGAGAACTGTTTGCTCCAGGCCTGGGGAACTGTGAGTAAGGGGTTATTGAGGTGGGGCTCTAGCAAGCACCAGAATCTCCCTGAAATCCATTGAAGATGCAGTTGCCTTTCTGGGGATCCACACATTGGTCTCTCCTTTCAGTGGGTACCCCAGAGGTCGCTGATGTAAGTGGCCCCCGACCCCAAGATGAGAAATAGCAGACTAGAGCTAGTCTGGAGTTAAGGGTTCCCATCTCTGTTTAACGCTGCTTTGAGCAAACACAGGTGACTCATTATCTGAAGCTCTCAGCCACCTTGTTAATCGCCGCTCAACGAAACCTGGACTGGAGGTTGGAATAAAAAGAGCTTCATGCAGGTTGAAAGGTAAAATTAGCTTTGGTGTCAAGAATTTAAGCCTCGAGGTTGTGTGTGTGTGTGTGTGTGTGTGTGTGTGTGTGTGTGTGTGTGTGTGTGTTGGGAGGGTTTAGGGGTAGTCACAGACGTGCATATTTGTGTCCTAGTATTCGTGTGGGTCATTTGGAGCAGCACAAGTATATTGCATGCGCAAATCATAACAACGAAATAATTATAACGGACACGCTGTGTGAGTTTCTTAGCGCTGTTGTAACAAACGGCCACCAACTGGGTGGCTTTAACACAACAGACATTTATTCTCTCATAGTTCCGAAATCAGGGGTTGGCGGGGCCATGCTCTTTCTGAAGGTTCTAGAGGAGAATTTGTTCCATGCCTTTTTCTTAGTTTCCAGTGTCCTTGGTGTTCCTTGGCTTGTGGACACATCACTCACTCCAGTCTCTGACTCTGTTAACCCACGGCATTATTCCTGTGCGTTTGTGTCTGTATTCAAATTTTCCTTCTTTTATGAGGGCACCAACCTTATTGGATTAGGGCCCAGCCTAATGGCCTCGTCTTAACTCGATTACATTCGAAATGATGCTACTTCCAAATAAAGTCACATTGACAGGTACTGGGTGTTAGGGCTTCAGCCTATCTTTTTGGGAGACATGACTCAACAACCCATGACACATGCATCCCCCAGGTATCTCCTAAATCCCTACTGCATGCATTAGAGGACAGCCTCATCCGTCTTAAGACTAATGCTGAGCTTGACGCATTTATCTACATTGAGATGTGTGCTCAAATTTATCCCTGTCAAAGATGAGCAAATCTATCTGTGATGCCCAGGGTTGTGACCACCGAAATCCATTCCACCTTGTGGTGCTGGCCTCAAGGTTTTGGAGTCTCAAAAATGAAGACAGCTCCTTTCACTGGCAGAATCTTAGGGGTTTTAGTGGCTGCACTGATGACCTTCCCAAATGGCAAATCAAAGTGTGTTCTGTACTACGCCTCAGAGAGAGGGATGCTTTCCTGTGGATTCTACACTTCCACAGTAATCATCAGTCCCGAGTCCTCTCCCATTACCCAGGCCCTTCCCTGTACAAGGTCCCATTAATGTAGAGAGGCGGCAAGAAGATTAAAATGTTAATCAAGCCTCATTTAGAGTATATATTGTGCTGAGAGGCCCTGCAGCCAGGCCAGGACACCTGCAGAACAAAGAGAGATTTCCGGGATTGCTAACAACCCATTCCCCACACCTGTGAAGTGAAAACAGGAACCAAGAGTCATTCCCTATGGCTAAAACCATGGGGAACCTATGGATTAAAGGCTGGGAGCTCCATCAGGCCTTCCCTCTACAGAGTCCTACTTCTTCACAGCTACATAATCTTCCCCTTCCTCACTGTATGTCCATATCAAAGGAAATAAGAACTAAAGAATGGCCTATAAACTGAGGTCCCTCTCCGTGCTTTGATGAGATGCCAGGAGGTGTGTGCCCTGGGGATGCTGAAGGGCCATCCGAGTCCTCTCTGGGGCCTTGTGTGATCTAGCCCTTGTTTACTTCTTTACCTCCTGCCGATCGCTGATGGAGTTCATTCGACATTGGCTCAGGATCTGTTTGACCTTCTACTTCATGCCTGGATCACGGGGCGAGTGCAGTGAACGAAACATACCAAGTCTGCTCTTTCGAAGCTTATGTTTTATGGAGGAGCAAACAAAGAACTGAGGAATGAATGAGCCCTTGCTGTTGGCTACTTCCATCTATGTTCCAAATATCTCGACCGTGACCTTTGGCCTCGTGCCATCCACAAGAAGATGGCTGTGCCTCCTGCACACACACACACACACACACACACACACACACACACACACACCCCTCTCTGTCTGTGCCACAGCCACATCTATCAGAACAAAGGGGAGTCATTAGCAGGGTTGTGCTGTCAAAGCCACCTTTTTTGGAAGCACCTAGCAACAAACTGGGAGCAGGGAACCAAGGATGAACATTTTCTGCCCCCTCTAATTTCACTGCCGATTCTATTTTCATACCAGAACTCAGCATGATTAAGAAAACTGTCGCTGTAGGGTAGACGGCAGGTGGGGAGAGGGGATGGAGGACACCCAAGAGTGGACTCACCTTCACTGTGCTCCCACGGGGGCCGAGAGCGGGGTGAGGTGCGAGAGGCACTTGCCTTGGGCTCAGAATTGAAGAAGTGCCCTCCAACCCGGCAATCCAAATAAATGACATTTTCATGTACTATTTCAACAAATCAAAATCGATGTGGAAATATCCACGATAAGCAAAATATCAGACTTTCAAGTGAGAGCACATCGGCAAGGCTCTTAGCTTGGGATCTGGCACATAGTCAGCCTTCAAGAAATCGAGCACAGGAGTGGGAAAGTCAAAATAATGCTAAAGACATCCAGCATTTTTTTTTAAGGAGTCTGCAGGTATTAACTCATTTAATCGTCACGATAACCTCTGTGAGGTGAATTTTATGGTTCCTATTTTATAGATGAGGACAGTAAAGGCATGCAGAGGTGACAGAATTATTTGCATTTATACAAAGAGAAAGGGGGTGGAGCCAGAATGGAACCCAGGTAACCTGTGCCGTTGACACCTGCAATGGAATGAGAACAAACTCAGCATTTCCACTGTTTCTTGGTGTCTCCATTTTGGACTGATCTGGACAGAAGAAGGCCAATGGGGATGTGCTAAGTAAACAAATAAAATGAAATCATACAAGGCGTTTTTCTGGGACCCGACAGCTGCATGAAGGGGAGGAAGAAAAATCAGCTCCGCTTGGGGTTGGCATCAGCTTAATTGGTGACACTATTGATCGGGGACATTGCAGCCCCAGACAGTGGCCCTCAGGGAGAAAGACCTTATCAGCTGAGAAGGAGGGGGCAGGTTTAATCGGTTTAACCTCTCTCAGCTGCCAAGTTCTGTGGAGAAGTGACTGTCTCTTTTCTAGGACAGAGCCCCCAGATCCTCAGTGACAGTGCTCTCGGGGAGGTGGCCCTGGAGGGAGGATAGAAGATGAATCTGTGAGTCCCACTAAGTCTCTGTGATAAATACCAGAGAGTCATTTGGGTTGAAAATCTCCATTATGGTCTCTTTGAAAAATAAAGGCCTATACATAGGTCTTAGCTGAGATGTGACATCCCCATGTCTCTCTGTCATAGCGCCCTGTTGAGTTCCTTCATAGAACCAGGTGGTTGTTGTTTAGTTTAATTTATTTAATTTCTTTGCTTGCTTGTTTATTGTCCATCTCTCCCCCACAAGCCTGAAAAGCAGGACTGTGCTGGAATCAGCATCTCTTTCCAAATCTGTTTCCGGCGATGCACAGCTAGCTGGAAAGGGCCATGGAAAGAGCATTCAAGCCATGGAAACTGCAAGTACTACACGCCACGCTCCCCTCAGCCATCACCTGATTAACCTCCATGAAGACAAACACCACGTCTGCTGTGTCTCAGAGCCAGGGATACGACTGGTGTTCGGTAAACGCCAAAATCAAGCAGCTCGAAATGGCCACGGTAGGAGTATTCACACCGTGGGAACTGGCAAATGGACAGATGGACGCTGTGGTTGTTTGGTGTCCTCCAAGGAAGTCGTTTCAACTCCAGTTCGTTACCTGGTGTCAGATCCCAGAGGATTCAAGATGGAAGAATCACAGCTTCCTGCCCTGCAGAGGCTCGAGGCCTGGCTGCGGGTATGGAAGAGGACTCATGGACAAATGACAAATGCAGTGCAGTAAAGTGTCCAGGGGAGGTGCTCAGGGATCCTGGTGACAAATGGCGGGTTAGAGTATCTCCCTGCTCATTCGCTGAGGGATGGTGACCTTCTAGGTATCAGTTCTCTGTTTTAAGCATCATGGCGCCAGCCAGAAGTGGACACAAGCCAGGCTCTGCAGGGTACAGTCACCTGGTCCAATCTGACTAAGCTATGGGACACTGGGCACCTTATCTGTCTCAGTTTGCTCATGGGTTAAGATAGAAATAATAATACCTGTCTCACGGGTGTTATTTAGAAGAATTGTTGCAGGATTCTCGAACAGAGAGACGGGACATCGAGGCTATCAGCAGGAAGCAGCGTTTATTGATGCTGGCATTAGCTCAGCGCATTCCTATCCAAAGGTTGAGCCCCGATTGTAACATAACAGGCCGTTTTATACAGTCTTGTTATTCCTACACAGCTACAGAGACAGGGAAGAACATTAATTGGTTGGCAAGCCATGAATCAACAGATGTGAGCTGGAGAGTCCTTGAGGTGGGGGAGAGGGCAGTCAAGAATGAACTTATTTGAGCAGGAAACGGCCAGGCAGGGTTAGGCTGCCACCGGATGACTTAAATAACAGATGTAAACAGAGTAGGTACTCGATGTGGGTCTCACAGAATTAAAATGTGATCATCTGATGCGTTGGAAGAAGCAATCTTTTTCCTCAAATGCAATATACATCATCCTAATATTTATCCCCTCTCTCTCTGTGTCCATCTCTCCCCCTCTCTCCCTCTCCCTGTTCCTTTCTATTTCTCTCTTCCTCTCTTCTTCTCCCCGCTCATTTCTCCCAAGCTTAGCTAACATTTATTGAGCACCAATGGCTAATATTATTGAGCCTTTTCGCAGTGTCAGGCTTGTTCTCAGTGCTTTACATGGATAGCTTACTTTGTCTTTACAACAATCTCTCAGGTCGGTACTATCCTAATCCCCATCTTATAAAAAATGAGAAAACAGAGGCATGTGAGGGTGTCCCTCAGCAAATTAGTGGCAGAGGTGGGACCAAAGCCCAGGCGCTCTGTAACATGCTCCCCCACATCACTTGCTGCTTTTCGCACCCCCATTTCCTTTCCCATCCTCACATCACATATGCTGTTCAGATGAAAAGCAGCTCCGAGAGCCTTTTCCTCAGATGTGGGGGAGGCAAGCAGGCTGCTTCTCATCTTCCCTTGGGTACCAGCGGCAGCTGAGGAGCGATGCTGACCGTTCCTGTCCCTAATGAGAGCTGCTTCGGAAAGAGCAATTAACGGCATCCGCTTTAATTTTCTCCCAGGAGGGGCAGGGCTGGTCCTGTTCTCGCTGGACAAGGCTGGCTTTTCTTCTGGTAAAGGTGGAAGTTTGCTAAGAGTATCAACAGCAGGAACGACAAATATTTAATGGAACCCACCACGAGCGGGGGCCACAGTCCCTGCCCTCTGGCAGGGGTTTCTAGTCTGGGTTCTGGGAGGTGCCATGCTCCCCAGGGCCCTGAAGCCTCACTGCCCTTTCGTCTACACTCTGAATGGTGGGCGGAGCCAGCCTGAAAAATGCAAATCGGTGTGCTGCTCCTCAGAGACCGGAGCTTCTCAGGGACCCCTGGATAAAGTCCAGATGCCCCTCACAGCACCTACAGCCCTTCCAGGGCTGATCTCCCTCCCCACCTCCCCTCCTCCTCCAGGCATCAGCTTCGCCAAACTGCTTCTAGATTAACACACACATAATCAGTTCCCCTGCTAGCATTTCAGCCATTGCATCATCCACTTCCTCTGTGAAACAATCCACTCCTCCTCTACCTGCTACCTGGTGTTCCAGGCTTGGTAGGAACCTCACCTCCTCGTAGAAGGCTTCCTCACCTGTGAGATCGGGCCAGGTATTGTGTTATATGCTCCCAGAGCCCGCTGTGTCTTTCCTTTGCCACACTCTGCATGGTTTATAATGCTATTCATGTGTGTGTGTCACAGCCTTGAACCACTTGTCATGAGAAACCGCGGCTTGTGGTGAGTCACATGGTAACTTGGACAATGCAATGACAAAGCCACACGTGTGCACAACAGACACATACAACTATGCACATATACACATGCATGACCATATACACACATAAACACAACCACACATATACATGCCTACACAGACACGGATATACACACATATAAATTTGCATATATACACATACACATTTGTACATACATGCACACATATAAACAGACACACATACACGTACATATATACATATACACGTACATATGAGATCACAACTTATATTTTCTTGAATGGGCAGGAAGTATCTGTCTCTGACAGAGACAGAAAAAAAGAGAGTCTCTGAAGTCAGATAAGACTCCCCTGAGATGGCGGAATCAAAGCAAAGCGCTGAGTGAAATTCACCGTTAAGTGATGTCTTATTTGAACAGCTTTCAAAGACGTGCCATCCATCGGCATCCACGATGCATCACTGTATCCTTTTAATCAATGCTCTGTTTGTATATTTGTGCTTACTCTCCCTTGAATGGGTTTCTATTTTGTGCAACCAAAGAACCTTGGAAAACACACCCAGCCACTTGTTCAGCGTGGGAGAGAGGGAGCTGTGTCAAGATATATTAGAAGGAATCAATTCTCCAGAAGAAAGTAGTGTGTGTCCAGCATCAGCATTTTATCAGTCAGCATTCTTGGAGGCCAACAACAGGAATATTTTCTGGCTGAAAGAAGCACAGAGGATAACCTTTTGAAGGATAACAGGGTCTTATAGAATTGGAGGGACGAGTGGAGACAGATGAAAACCAAGGATGCTTCAGATGCCAGAGAGAAGTGAATTCAGTCACAGTGATGTATAGGGGCACGAGACACTCATAAACCTGGCTTCCCATTGCGCCTTTTCTCTTCTGGGGTAAGAATAATGTTGTCTGGCTTTAGTTCAAGAGCCCACCCTTTAGACATGCCAGCTGGCTCTGCACCCTGTCTCAGGATTCTGTAATGGGATGAAAGTCATACGGAATTAGGAATTTTTCCCAATAGGTTATCAGTAAATCATGGGAAGAAGTGGAGGCTTGAAAAAAAAAGTCAGAGACAAATGCCCTTTTAGAGAAGCTGTATTTCTTCATCATCTTCAGGAGTCTACTTCTGTCCTGCTTAGGTATGGGAGGTCAATGGCAGGTCAAATCTCAGAGCGGCCAATTTCAGTTAAAAAAAAAAAAAAGCTCTTTATATTCAAGTCTTTTTCCTACCTTATACAAATTAGACTTCTGAGATTGGGTCTTGGCGGTTTCTCACTAGGGACTAGGGCTGGGTCAGACACCTGGACCTCTTGCTTTGGTCCTTAGTAACTAGGTAGTCACTGTGAAGAAAGAGTCCAGTGGATGCAGCCTGCGCACTAGGCAGCCATTCTCCTCCTCCTGGCCTCCTCTGACTACCTCATCCCAAATACTGACATAAGGGACACATGGGCCATGGACCATGAGCAGCCAATGGGCCTGGATCCAATCCCAGCTTCACCACTGCAAAGCTGTGAGACTTGGGAAATTCTCTTAACCCATTTGAACCTTTGTAACCGTTAGCAAAATGAGAATAAAAATGGTGCCTACTCCACAGGGTCATGGTTAAGATTAGATGAACAATGAACCAGTAAACTGCTGGACACATAGCAGGGACTTGGTAAATGGCAATTATTGTGATTATTGATAAATGCTAACTTTAGCCCCAAACCAACTTAGGGTAGTAGAAAGAATACAGACATTGCAATTAGATGGACTTGAATTAGAATCCATGTTTTATGACTTATTAGGTAAATCACGTAATACCCAGCTATGCTGCTCCCAGGTTTCTGACCCACAGAAACTGTGATATAATAAAGGTTTGCTGATTCAAGTTGCTAAGTTTTGAGGGTAATTTGTTATGCAGCAATAGATAATGAACATACCCACCTACTTACTTCTGCTTCCTTCTCATTGGTTAGACTGTGTCACATGGTCAGTTCTTCTTGAAGGGAAGCTGGGAAACGTAGTTTTAAACCAGGCAGATGGCTAATCTGAACAAAGTGAGGGCTCTAGTAGGAAGAAGGGAAGAATAAATATTGCATTAAGCAATTTCTTTCCTGCTGCTTTATTATATTTCTTATAGCACAAAGCTGCAAGGTGTTGAAAATGATTTGTGGATGATGCCTCCCCTTTCCTTTTTATTTTTTTCTTTGCTAATTGGGATAGAAAGATGGCAATTCAGCTCTCACGAAATAGGAGTGTTACTCCTATAGATACAGAGCTTCAAATAAAATTTTGGGACAAAAAAAGTATGTAGAAGTTCTACCTGTGGCTCTCTCCCCCTGTAAATATGTCAGCACAAAGATATCTGTATCATCCATCAACTATTTAATTTCTTAAGAAGATATTAATTTAAGAATCTTTCTACTTGGCCATTTGTATGGCTATTCAAGGATTTGGAAGGATTTATAGTCTCTTAATTTTTCTTACTGGCACATCCTCTTTCATTCCTTTTCAAGAGAAGGGGACCAAAATGCCATCATAATACTTCATGTCATGTACTTGAATATCTGCCACAGGAACATTTTACTTTTTTTCCTAATTAAATTGGGAGAGCACTCTCAGTTTTTATGTTCTCATAAAACATTCAGAAGCCTTTTCATACTTTTTTTTCCCAGTGGGAAGATACTAACATTTACTAACACCTACTGTGTGCCAGATGACTTACATATGTTAACTGCTTTATATGCATACAATAGCCCTATGCTAGAGGTCACTATGTCTATGTCATTATGTCTATTTTATGAATGAGAGTCACAGAAGTGACTTGTCCCGGGGAGAATTGAGGTTTGAATCAGGGCTTTGGTTTCAAAGTCTTTCCATGGAACTAAATTGTCCCTTACCCTCCCCCCCCCATTTTAAGAAGGATAAATTGGTTCTTCATAACCAATGTTTAAATTTCCTCTCTTAGTTGGTTCCTTGACCTAGTTAAAGGAAAAGTTAATGTCAAAACTTTTAGGCACTTACAAGTGCCTAATTGTATTTTAATATTTGATAATACTTAGGAATGATTGAAGAAATAGCACTAATTCTGAGTTGGTTATCACATGTCTTATGGTATGTGAACTGTGTGGCCTTCAGGACATTCTTAAACTTTTTTCCCTAATTATTACTGGGTGGATGTGAATGACACTGCTGTTGAAAAAGTCTGTCAGGACTTCATATTTAAAATAAAGATTTAGGAGAAAGTGAATCTGGCTTTTCTGAAGATGTTGGGCAAACGACTGATGGATGGTGTTCTGTTGCCTATGAAATGATTTCCATCGGAGTCCATCAAGATGCCCACCTCGGCTCAGATTTAATTTGGGGTGGCAGGGTCATCTTTAGTAAAGATTTTGTTTGACGATATTTTTTAGCATTTTTTTTTAAATTAAGCTTTTTTTTTTTTTTTTTTGGAGATCATCGTAGATGAACATTCTGTTGTAAGAAATAATAGAGAGGGATGCTGTGTATCCTCTATCCAATTCCCTCAATGGTAACACTTTGCAAAAGGACCAGGTCACAGGCAGGATATTGACGCTGATACAGTGAAGATGTAGAACTGCCTCATCACCACCAGGATTCCATCTGCTGTCTTTTTACAGTTGTGCCCAGTTAAGGTATTTTCATTGCAAGGAATGAAGTCACCCCAGGAATGCTTCAGGGTCACCATTCTCATTCCATTTCCTCACTTTCCATCAGGTGACTCTGGTGAGGCTGTCAATCATAGACCTTGCTCCCATTGCCATAGAGATTGGTCAGATGATCCAAGCCCAGCCAATCACAGTAAGCCATTTCCTTGCTTATGGGGATTGGTGGCAGGTGAGCAGCTAAACGTATTTTCAATTCTGGCCTAAAGACTTTTCCTTGATTTTATTTTTTTTTAAATGTAGAACTGGGGAAGGGACTTGCCTCTGGGATCTTGGAATGATGAAATGATGAAAAGTTGTTGCTTGCAGCCTATTTCTTACCAGGTGGAAAAGCCTGGCTATTTGAAGAGAAAATGAAGCCCACACACAGATATAGGTATTGGAAAGGTGACAGATGAGTGAGTGATGGAGATTAGAATATCACTCCCTGGGCCCAGTCATGCCTGAGGCCATCTCCTTCTCTCTGCTTACTGGCATATAAATTAGTAGTACCTCCTATGCTTTTGCTTAGGTTGATCTGAGTTCTATTACTTTCCACACAAAGAATGCCATTGGCTATTGAAGGATCTCAGAACATTTCTTGGACTCAAACACAGCAAGGCTTCTTGAGGGTCTGGGGCCAGGAACTCAAGGTACGAAGACCCAGCCAGCCTCTCTCTTCCTGTGGGCTGGTCTCCTTCCTCTTTTTATCAGCAGACCATCTCTCTCTTTTCCTCCATGTTCATGATCAGCAGAAGATGGCCACTCCTCCAGTTTCTTAATCCAAAGTCCAGATTCTGGGGGGAGAGAATCCATTCAGCCTCACTTAAGAATAGTCTAATGTCTATTTTTGGTGTGGTCGCTATAGACAGGGGGTCAGGGCCACATGTCTTCACAGAGTGAGTGATCCAAGAGAAAGCAAGAGGAAGCCGTAATATGACCAAGCCTCAGAAGTCATATACCATATGTCTGCATATGGGCACACAGGTCAGCTTATTCAATATGGGAATGGATGAGACAAGGGCTTAAAAACCAAGGAGCAAGAATCACTGGGCGGCATCTTGGTGGCTGGCACACACAGCCAGGTGAAATAGTGTCCATAAGCTTGCAGCTCAGTGTGCTACCTAGTAGTAATTCCATTCTCTCCTTTACCCCTAAACTTTATTTAACTGCGATTTCTACGTTTAAATCTCTCAGACACAGTTGGGAAGGACTGCTGACATGCCCGTTTTCTCCGAGGCTCCCAAGTGCAGGAGCTCATAAATCTAGAAATGTACTCTCTGTGTTGTGGATTCTGTTTTTTTTTTTTTTTTTTCTCCCCGGGAATATCTTCTTAATTCACAAGACCACTTACCGATGAACCTTTATTCTCTCACGGAATGGGAAGCAATCTCTCCCCCACGAGGTCACGAGGTCACGGAATTCCAAGAGGGGCTGGATTCTGAAAACAAAGGCAAGCACCATTTACGAGCCCTCCTGGGCCGCAGGTTGATTAGAAAGGGGCTGTACAGTAATTACAGAGCTGGAAGAGCCTCGGAGAGGAAGTGAGCTGGTGATAAGAAGCTTGCTGCAATCAGCCTGAACAAAGGGAATTTCACTGAATGAACCAAGCCTGTGAAAAAAACAAGGCCCCCGAGCCCTCCAATGGCTGGGCCACAAAGATCCTGGAGAAGGCCTCTCAGATTCAAATTTCACAAAAAAAGGGTAATTTTAGGTTGATTTTCATGAGGGAAAAAGAGAGAGAAAAGAGGAAGGGAAATATAAAAACTGGGTGGGGGAGGGGGATCATCCAAAAAGAACATTATTCATTCAACGAATATTTATCGGGCACCCACCTGTACTTCAAACTGGCTAGGAGTGATGCACAAACAGATAAGTAGAATTCAGTCCTTGCTCTCCGGGTGTGTGCATCATCTGATAGGGAAATACAGCTGTAAATAGGTCCCACTGATGTGTTACCTGGGACGAATGCACAGAAGAAGGTCCACTTTCCAGCCTGAGGTTCAGAATGAATTTCCCGAAGGAGGTGACAGTGCCTGAGCTGAAATTTACAGCTGAGCAGCAAAGAAAAGAACAAGGAAGGCAGCTCAGATGGAGGGATCAGCAAGCGCTAAGACACAGAGATGCAGGGGATGTTGAGAGAAACCAAGCGGATGTGAAAAGACCATCCCCTCGTTCGTTCTCCAGGAACTTCCAGTCTTGTGAGAGAGATGAATGTGGAAACCACCACTGCACTAATCTTGTGCTCTGCGTTAAGTGTATCCACTTCTTTTATTAGAGCAATGTGTGTGTGTGTGTGCAGTGCTTGTGGCCACACACCCATTAAAACATTCATGCCCTTGTGGCTACTGACTCGTTTGACACCAACTAGGAACTAGCAGGTCATCTGGAGGTTGGGCCAAGAGCTATCTCTCTATTCTGAATTGCTGGGTTCCAATAGGTCCTAAAGATGATAAAGTTTCCCATCTTTTTCTCTATTTTTTCTTT